>BQNB010138840.1:0-15827 GCA_026074375.1 Tanacetum coccineum
TCATAACAGCTTATGACTTTTGCTTATAGATTTTATAAAAAAATGAGCTTTTAGGGTTTTAGGGTGCGATTGGTTTTAGGAAAAACCAAAACCAAATGGGTTATGGTTCAAAGCTTCTAACAAGAGCTTATATATGATCTTAGGAAAGCTTACTAAAGATTGAAAACAGAATATTAGCTTATTGAACAATATTTTGAGCTTACTTGAGCTTATAAGGGTCGAATGGACTTATTTGGGTTCGAACGCCTAAGAAATGAATCTAGGACCTACTTTTCTTGTTTCTTGGCTTTAACTTGCTGAGTTATTTCTTTCTTCTCTTCTATGGAATGGTTAGATCACAACTTTGAGAGTGTTTTGAGTTTAAATGACGAGATATGAAGATATGTATGTATGGGTATGTATTTATAGTGCTAGGGAAACTTGGAGGCCAAGATTACTTAGAGTAGGGATCAAGGGCTCTAGAGTAGTAACTAAGGGTTGCTAGAGGTGAGTATAAGGGGTGTAAACTTGGTGGTGATGTCATAGAGGTGCTTGAGGTGCTAGGTTGATAGCTTAGGTGTAAATGGGTCAAAAATGAAAGAAAAAAAGGTGTCAGGTTGGTTTTGGTCTCGAGTTAGGGTTTTTTGGTTTGAATTCAAATTAGGGTTAAGGTTTAGGATAGATTGGGGTTTAAGATTAAGGTTTAATGTTAGGATTAAGGTTTAATGTTAGGATTAGGGTTTAGGATTAAGGTTTAAGGTTTAGGATTAAGGTTTAGGGTTTAGTTTTAGGTTTAAAATGAAACTAGGGTTTTAGGGATTCGTTTAGGGTTTATGGTTTTAGATTAGGGTTTTAGGACGATTTAAGGTTTAGGTTTAGGGTTTAGAAGTCATGCATCAAGTGTTTGTACCTTGTGCTAAAGTGGTAGTAAGAAACTAAAGTGATTAAGGAGGTAAAATGTCCTAGTTTGGATTTCTTGCATTTCTGACTTGTACATTAGGCTTTAGAAAGTTGTAACTTGATTTAGGAGGGAAAAGATATTAAAATGTTATGCATTGTACACTTGTACACATGCTTGAAGGCTTACACATTCATTTTATATGTATATATTACATATAAATAGGGTTTTGATATAAATGTTAACGGATAAAGTCTATTTTGATATAAAGTTGTAAATGGTACATTAAATGGATAATGTACTTGGTAAAAATGATATTAAGATATAGACTTGACATATTAGGATGTTTACATGATATAAACATAGATAGAATTGGCATAGGTAGGTTTGCAGTGAGCTCGTGACTTTAAGATGCAAGTTACTTGCATATATGAATAAAGTAAAAAATTTCCCTGTAAAAAGGTGGTATATATAATAGATGGATATTACAGTGCATCTAATTTAATAGATGGATAATTACAGTGATGAAAATTACTGGTTGTTATATTCTCCTACCACAAACTTTATGACATTTTGAAGCAACACCAGACTGAAGTCAATGAGATAAAAGTTGAAAGACTAGCATGTACTGCTAATCCACTTGCACTTGTTTCTGAACAACAACCAGTTTACCATCCTCAAAACTATCCTACTCACTACACTAACAATTCCTCAACCAGATCACAACAAGCTGCTACCAGAAATAGAGGAAAAGCAATTGTCAACTCTCCTCCACCAACTTATGATCAAGAACCCGAAATGGTTTCTGAAGATGATGCATTGTCAAAGGAGAAGGAGATTGATAAACTCATGGCTTTAATTTCTCTATCATTCATGAAAATCTAAAAAACTACCAACAACAACCTCAAAACTTCATCAAACACCAGTAGAGCAAATCATGATAATACTCCAAGGATTAATAGAGGCACTGGGTATGATAATTAAAGGGTAATTAATGTTGCCGGGTGTGACAATCCGTCAATTTTAGGCCGTGTATTTTATTCTCGAGTAGTATTATAAATTTTCATTTTTATGTTTTAGATATGAACTCAACGCTAACCGGGAAAAATTAGGGCTTACACTTGTGAATTTAAGTAACTTTACAAGGAACCGCAAATCCTATCTACGTAAGGCATACGACGTTATAATTTCCAAAATGCCGTAGAAAATATTTTATTGCATTCGTTTTTATTTTCGTCGTTCTCGAACTATTTTTACTTTTTTACGAAAACAGACTACAAATTGTACCTTTTTAAAAACGTACTTGAAAATACCCGCCTTAACAATTAGTGGGACAAGTAGTAAACTACTTATCCCACTAATCTCAAACCAAGCAAAAGGTGACAAAACCAAAGTGGGGAGGAGTCCACTTTGTGTTTAACCTTGCACAAATGCTATATACACTTGCATTTCTCTCTCCTAAACCAGATATAAGACTAACTTTGAACATACAAACACATACACACAAGTCATAATACACCAAAAATTCTGCATATTTGCTCCCTCCCTCTCCATATTGACGCCACACACACCAAAATCACCAATTCCATAAAAATTTCAAAGAACAAATAATAAGCACACTAGTAAAGAGAGATCCAAAGTGTAACACCATGAATTTTGGAGAGCGATTTAAAGGATTTCAAGGAAGATTACATACAAGTTGGGGCTGAGATTATACAACTTTTTATAAAGTCATTTGGGTAAAGAAAATAGTGGTCAAAAATTATTTTGGGTGAAGATTAAGTTTGAAGATTAAAGTCTTGTATATTTTTGATCATTAGATCATCATCTTCATTTTTATTGTGGTAAAATCTCATGAGTTATGTTTATGTTTCATTTTGATTTTCAAATTTATATGTATATTAGGATGTATGATGATCAAGTAATAAAAATTGGCCATGCATGTATAGATCTAGTTAATTATAGATAAAATAAGTTCCATCCAAAAACAAGTGAAAAGATCATCAAATTATGACTGTAATGAACAGTAGATTCTATAAATTAGGTAGGTTTGAGGATTGATTTAATGACATGATGTCATAGATAAATCTCTTATGTACATTGGGCAAATTGAATGATTCCAAGAAAGTAAATAATGAGTGAGATATGGTCAAAACACTAAAACTAGTCAAATCTAGACCTTGCTGTACAGATGGTATAAAAAGTCATATTTTTTTTTTTACGGACTGAGTTTAGTTAAAGAAGTTAACACTAGTGAACCTAGAATAAGAATCATGTAGGTTCTGAATCAATTGATAGTCAAACCAACATTTATGGTTTGTAAATGACATCAAAAATGGTGAAAGTAAGATTTCAGTCCGAATTTGTAACTTGACCTTTATGTAGTAAATTGTCCATATGTATAAGTATACTTAAACTAAGTACAAAAATGGTTTTGGATTTGTAAATTACACTTCAAATATGAAAGCTAAGGTATTAGAGTTATATCGAATTATATACATTAACGAATTATATACATTATAACATTGTCGTAAACAAAAAGTATACAAATTTTACTACTACCCGAATTAGTACTATGTCAGAGCGATTTTTGTAACAAAAACACTAGTGGTAGACCCACTTCTTGGAATTTTTTAAAAGGCTAACATACTGAAAATAAAAGTCCCGACCATTTGAGACCCGAAAAAATTATACAAAAGTCATAATATAAGAGCTAAATTAGCCAAAAGGCCCCTTATTGGACCACTAGGCCCAATGAAACAAAATGGATTTATTGGACTTAGCTTTAGTCCCAATCCACTTGGACCTAACTAATGGGATAGGACCTGGTCTTTGAGTGATAATATCAATCTAATAACTTAATGGGCTTGGTTAATGGGCCTATTGGGCTTTTTGGACTAATTTGGACAATACTAGTAAAAATGGCAAATAAAAACAAGTTAAAAACCTAGAAAACTTTAAGTGTGATATAAATGTGTTGCAAGAGCATGATCATCATATGAACTACATGTATACATAACTTATTAATATGAGTAACGTTAATTTTTATCGAAAAGAACATAAGACCCGAAACAATTTTGAATAGGTCTTGGTTGATTGACGCGCCTACTTCCGAAGTTTTTATTCATCGATATTCTCATTCCGACATCACTAAGTGAGTTCATAGCCTCGCATTTTTACACTTTAATTGTTTTATAAACCCGCGAGGGAGATAACATGCTTGTTTTTAAAATAGAACACAAGGGAGATTGTATGCTAGTAGCCTTGATTATTATAAGTTAGATTAACTCGCTAGATAAAAGACCCGCGGAAATCATGAATTGTTAATTGCCAGGTAATGGCATACGCTTATACATGGAATAGTACTATTTGGAGGTTGCCACCTCCAATCCGTGACGACTAGCTATCGTCTCGTGTCGGGAAAATGACACTACGGATGCGTTGTATAGAGAATAATATGCACTCATAGCGAGGGTGTATAGTGGGCATTTTGTATTGATATGGTAACGTTCGATTCATGAGGCTTATAATAATCCCCCTATAACGTTGTCTGATCCACATCGTTATATCCTGAAAATTTTGAGAAATGATACTTGTGTTCGGAGATTAGATGTTGGGAACCCCAACATATTTTTATGGTTTTTATATATAAACCCTATGGATTCACTCAACATTATTGTTGACGTTTTAGCATGTTTTATCTCAGGTCCTTAAAGGTAATTCGGCGATGGAGATTTTGGTTGTCGCTTATGGAAACCTAAATGTTTTGAAGGCCCATTAAATAAAAGTCATTCGAAGATGATTTGCAAAAATGTTGTATGAATTATGAAACAATTTGGGACCTATGATGTAAACTTTTATTTCGAATGAATGTATTTAAAAACGTCTCTTTTCGAGTCGTTTTCTATGCTTGAGTTGTTGTATTATGACATAGCACCCCAAATGACCCTTCCACTAATATTGATTAAGATGGGGTTGTTACACCTGGGCTAGGGAGAATGTAGGTACACAGGTAGTGAAAAAGTCTAGGATTCAGTGTTATAATTGCAAGGAATATAGACATGTATCAAGGGAATGTCATAAACCGAAATGAGCAAAGGATGCAGCTTATCACAAGGAAAAGATGCTATTGTGTAAGCAAGAGGAAGCTGGATTTCAATTAAATTCAGAGCAAGCTGATTGGAGGGATGACACTGATGATGAACCTAAAGATCAAGAATTGGAAGCACATTATCTATACATGGCATAGATTCAAGAGGTTACTCCAGATGCTGGTTACAATTCTGGACCCATCTTTGATGCTGAGCTATTGCAAAAGGTACAAAATAATGATGATAACTATAATGTATTTGCCATTGAAAGTAAACATCCTGAGCAACATGAACCTGTTAATGACACATATCCGGTTGAACAAGATGAACATAACATAATTATTGATTCATTGGATATGAGTTATGATAGAGAACATGATGACCAGGATGATAATGATGACCTTGCTAAAGAACGTGATTTGCTTGCTTCTTTAATTGAGAAACTAAAATGTGAAACTGATGACAGCAAAAACCGTAATAAAGTTTTGGAAACACAAACAAGGATTTAGTTGATAAATTGAAAGGTGAAATTGAGGATTTCAAAACCAAAAATAAAATCATCAAATAACCATTTCAAAGAAGCAAATAATGAACTGTCAAAGACTAATCAGTTGATGTTCAAAGACCTTAAGAAGTTCCAAGCTGAACTTGATAGGTATCATGATGTGAATTATACGTCAAAGGTGGTAATTAATTTTGCAAAAGCTAAAGGGGATTTAATGTCATACAAAATGGAATTTGAAAAGTCATATAATGAATATACTCGAAAGATAAACGATTTAAATCAAACGATTTCAAAAATGAAAAAGGAGCTTTTTACACATCAAGAAACCATCTCCATAATGTCACAAGAAAAAGAGACTCAGATTAAGTTTTACAAAACTCATGAAGACAAAGAAATTGAAAAGGTCATTGCTTTAGAAAATAAGGTCAAAGCTTTGGATGATATTGTTTACAAAACCGGTAAATCAATTCAAACAATGACAATGCTTAATCATAATTGTAAAATGAGTTTTGTTAAACTTGAGTTCCTCAAGAAAGCTCAAAGAGTGAATCCTCGTCTGTATGATATAGGATGCTATAATGATAATCTTGCTTTAATGTTAGCCCCTGAATCTGACGAAACGATTCGTCTTGCCTAAGAAAGTCGATCAAAATTAAGCGATTTAATCAGACCTTTTGATTATGAATAATTGAATTATCTTTATGATTTGTTCGTTCCACAACGTGAAAAGTCACCTGAACAGATATATTTTTTAGAAAGGTAAAAAATGAGTCATACACCTGTCACGAATGAAAATTTCAAAGAGTCATTTAATAAACAAACAACTTTGTTAGAAAAACGGATGGATGAATCCATTTCGTGGGATCAAAAGTGTAAAAGCTCAAAAGAACTTTTAAAAATTAAAAGAAGTGTTGACACGTTTTTTGATGGAGTGGAACGATGCACACAAACAATGGCTAAAAGAACATGTTTTGGTCACAGAGATCCATTCATTCAAAATACAATTGAAGGAATTTTTTGTCCCAAAATTCGAAGAATCAATGCTGATTTAGAAAAATTTCACTTGTGTTTGAAAGAGGAAATGGTTGCTGATTTGAGATAGTTTAATTCTCTTAAACATGAAGTAGACTCTCTCAAATCTCAACCGGAAACTCAAAAAACACAATTTTTGAATGAAATTGACCGACTTTCTAGGGAATATTATTATGCTGATCACATGAATGCTATACTTGGTGTGTATACTACTCTCGATGAATTCACTGATTTACAATGTGATTATATGGACCAAGTTGTCAAATGTGAATGTCTTGAAAAAGAGATTTCAAAAAGTAAAATAATGTCAAAGAGTTTTGAAGCACTTCAACAACATGCTATCAATCTTGAACTTGCTTTACAACAATGTGAGGAACAGATAAAAATGACAAAGCCTTTAAAGAAAATTAGTCAAAAGGATTTCTGAAAGAACGTGAACAATATTTTGAAATTCAAGACTTGAAATCTTAATTACAAGACAAAGGAACGACAATAAGTGAGTTGAAGAAACTCATTGAAAAGATGAAAGGAAAATTTGTGGAAACTAAGTTTGAAAAGCCATCGGATATTTGACAACCGAATGCTTTTAAAAGTCAAAGACAATCAATTATAGGTAAACCGACTACTTTTTCAGATTCTCTTGCAAAGACAGATTTTTCAAAGTCAAAGTCAGTTACCACAACTAATGTGTCCAATGATTTTTCAAAACCAGTCACTGCATAGATTTTGCCTCAAAATGTGATGTCAATTTTAAAGAACACAAATGTGATTGCTCTAGGAATGTATAAAGTACACATAAAGCCTAATCAAACTAGAACACCACAGTTGCCTAAAGACATTAGGAAAATTAACAAACGCGTGTCTTTCTCTACAGGAGTAATTCCCACTACTAGTGTTAGCAGACCATAGCTTAAGAGCAATCAATTAGAAGATAGAGTCATGTCTAACAATAGTCAAGGGAAGAAGCAAGAAGTAGAAGACCACCATAGGAATTTTAATTTTTCAAATAATAAAACGTCTATAACTGCGTGTACTGATAGTTTGAATGCTAAGACCTTGAATGTAAACTTTGTTTGTGTTACTTGTGGAAAATGTGTGCTGAATGACAATCATGATATGTATGTTCTTCATTATATTAATGGCATGAATTCTAGCACTAAAATGCCTATGGCTGTGCCTATTAGTACTAGAGAACCCACACGAACTGTGAACCAATCTGCTGCAACACCCCTTAAGAGAACAGTTGCTGCAGAATCCAATAACCAAAAACCTAGAAGTACAATTAGAAAGCAATATGAGCAGATTAACAAGACATGTAAATGGTGGTACTATAAGTTTACACCATCCGGATACAAATGGAAACCTAAGTTCCCAATAGGAAATGTCAACATAAATGTTAGTATGCCTCTAGAAAAGGCATCTAGCACTGCTAATATTTTAGAACCTATGACTCCTAGGTGTTTATAACAAC
This sequence comes from Tanacetum coccineum, assembly GCA_026074375.1. Taxonomy (NCBI): domain Eukaryota; kingdom Viridiplantae; phylum Streptophyta; class Magnoliopsida; order Asterales; family Asteraceae; genus Tanacetum; species Tanacetum coccineum. The sequence goes on from BQNB010138840.1 coordinate 7,977, forward strand.
CCACAATTTTCATCAATGTAAATATCCATCTATTAAATTAAATGTAATGTACTATCCATCTATTAAATTAGATGCAATACAAACCACCTTTTACAGGGAAATTTTCTCGCTTTATTAACATGGTTTATATAACTAATGTTAACGAGCTTACACAACCTACCTATGCCATCTATATCTATGTTTATCTCATGTAAACATCCTAATATGTCAAGTCTATGCCCTAATATCATTTTTACCAAGTACATTATCCATTTAACGTACTTTTCAAAACGTTATACCAAAACAAGCATTAAACGTTAACGTTTATATCAAAACCCTAATTATATGTAATGTATACATATAAAATGAATGTAAAAGCCTTTAAAGCATGTGTACAAGTATCAATACATAACTTTTGAATATCTTTTCCCTCCTGAATTAAGTTACAACTTTCTAAAGCATAATGTACAAGTCAATAATGTAAGAAAGTCAAACTAGGTCATTTTACCTCCTAAATCACTTTGGTTTCTTACCACCACTTTAACACAAGGTAGAAGCACTTACTGCATGACTTTTAAACCTTAAAACTAAACCCTAATTCATCATAAACCCTAACTCAATCTAAAAGTCCAAAACCCTCAACCAACCCGTGACCCATTTTGCTTCATTTTGACCCATTTTTAAACCCAAGCAACCAACCAAGCACCACTATGACTCACCAAGCAGCCACCTAAGTATCTTACAAGCACCTTATTCACCACCTTGCTCACCAAGTTGAAAAAATCACCTCCTTGTCTTCCATTCTTTAGCTGTGGCCTCCAAAACCCTCTCTACATCTCCAAAATAGCTTTTAGCCTTGCATACTCACACCATAGCTATTCTTTGTCATCATTAACTAGCCCTAGATATTTTCATCACATAAAATTGGGCACCAAGGGTCTTTCTCCCCTATAAATACACGAACCAAAGCACCCTTTCAATTCATCCCACACATCTCATCTCATACCCTCAAATGGAATTCTAACCCTTCCATAGCAGCAATAGAAGATCAAGAGAAGTCCCTAAGCTCAGAATAGTAGCCAAGAAGCAAGAAAAACAAAGTCTTGAAGCCATTTCTAGGCGTACGAATCATAAAACCCCATTTCGACCCATTTTAGCTCAAGTAAGCCTAAGATCTTGTTCCATAAGCTTATATTATGTACAATAATGTTCATAATACTCTTAAGATCATGTATGAACTCTTGTTTGAAGCTTTGAATCCTCAAACCCATGTGTTTTTAATAAAAACCCTAAAAACGACCCGTTTTGATTTTCTAGCTAACGGATCCTTTTTCTAAACTTTTGTTACATTAAAACTTCTTATTTTAGCTTATACTAATAAGCTATAACCTGCAAATATCATTTGGAATCCTAAAATAAGCTTGCATGGCATTTTGGACTTGTTTTGCAAAAGTATTCCATGCAAGGGGTATATATCGTAACTTTCTGAAATTTATAACTAAAGGGGCTGAAAATGTCATTTTCTTAAAGTTATAACTATAAGGACCTATTTTGCCAAGTTTCAAAGTTAAAGGTTTAATATATATATATATATATATATATATATATATATATATATATATATATATATATATACTTTTTATATAAAGGACTAAACTTGTAAAAGTTTATAAACCAAGGGTATATATTGCCAATTTTGCAAACTTATAAAATATTATATTTTTATATTAATTATAAAAATATATATATAAATTATTCTAGCTTTTGAAGAAACTTAAAACTATAATGTATCACATTACTAGGGAGCTTCATGTGAGGGGTTTCATTTGGGTATACGTTTTGACGAGTTTGCTGGATTTACGATTTAAAGTATCCTGGCTCCTCAAACGTTTACTACATGACCTCTGAATTATGATGGCCTGAACAATGATACAATATTTCCATAATAAATCCAATCAAAGTGATATTTCATTATGACATAAAACATATCCAATCAAACTAAGACTTGACATATTACCCAGGTTGTGTGACGAAGCTGTTACTTTCATTTTATATACTTTTGCCATCAATTGGATTTCCCTGTACTGTTAAGGTGAGTTCATAGCCTCGCATTCAATCTTTTAAATGTGTCATAAACCCGAGAGGGGATACATGCTATAAACCATGAATGCAAGTGTTTTTCTGTATGCTATCCTGATACATTATTGTCTAAGTCCCTACTTTTGCCATTAAGTCTCTACTATCATGAACCATTAATTACACATCGGGGTAAGCGTAAATGCTGTGAATAGATCTATTTGGGACTGGACTCCCCGTTGGTGTACCTATACTATCGGTAACCAATAGCACACATTTGAATAACTTTATGGGTGTTTTGGCAAAGACACCCGTTGGGGCAATTATTTGTGATTATTTAACCTAAGGTTTCGGTATCATGAGCTTAGGGCAATAATAATATTTTTCATGATAATTGTATGTGTTGCAAATATTACAAACTATGGGTGTATAACAACGTAACCCACTATTGAGCTTGTATTCAAAATTGTTTACTATAAACCTATGAATTTCACTCAACCTTTGTGTTGACTTTTTAGCATGTTTATCTCAGGTAACTGAACATCTTATGGCACGGAGTGGCACGGACTTGAAGATGGCTAAACTATTATCATTCAAACTTTATGTTTTTAGATGTTGGGACCTCACTTTTTGTAAAAACTTTGATGAATAAATGAATAATAACTAAATTTTCTAAAAACGTCTCTTTACGATTTGTTTTCTATGATTATGACTGTTGTACTATGAAATAATACCACAGATTAGCTTCCGCTGCTATATGTGTAAAAATGGAGGTGTTATAGTACTATAAACCTATGAATTTCACTCAACATTTGTGTTGACTTTTTAGCATGTTTATCTCAGATAACTGAATATCTTATGGTACGGAGTGGCACAGACTTGAAGATGGCTAAACTGTTATCATTCAAACTTTATGTTTTCATGTAGATTTTGGGACCTCTATTTGTAAAAACTCTGATGAAATAATGATTCATAACTTATCTTTTAAAAAAACGTCTATTTGGAGTCGTTTTTATGATTATGACCGTTGTATTATGAAATAATACCCCAGATTAGCTTCTGCTGCTATATGTCAAAAATAAGGGTGTTATAGATTGGTATCAGAGCCATGGTTATAGAGAACAAGGTCAAAACCTTAACTATAACTATTTTTCTTTTTCCATCCAAGAAAGTCCTCTGTGCCGCTACATCTTTCGGAATAGTATGTAAGATACATAACTACTATACTATTATATAAATAACTTATGTTATTTACCGATGGGTTGTTAACAGAATGATGTCTTCTCCCAACCATCCTACTTCTAATGTTGAGGATGCCTTTTCCTCAAACTTTCTGAACTATCTCCCGGCTTCCCCGGATTATTTCCTAGCTTCATCGGGAAATACTTATTCTATCTCTTCTAACTCATTTGGCGTAGTTCCAATAGCTTTACCAACTCCTTCGCTCTTTCATGATGATCCCTACATGAAAGTTATGCAAGCATTTTATGCTGAAAAATCACTTATCCTACCTCCAACTATCATACCTTAATCAACAATGCTTAATCCTCAAGAATTCTTTCTTCTTGAAGAACTACTACCACCAAAGAAACGAGGTTGTTCATCCTCATCTACTTCTGCCCTACCTCAAGACTTTGAGATAGGAGAAAGCTCTTGTAAGACAAGTCTGGAACGTTACGAGGAGCAAATTGAGGAAATCTTGAATCATCTAGATGAACTTTCTCTCAACCGTATTGAATACATAGAAGACAAAATCAAAGGACTCGGAAAAGGTCGGGTGATTATTCAACAAGACTTTGACAATCTGGAAGCTGAACTCCAACAAGCTCGTGCTCAAATTTCTAAACTTCAGAAGAAGCAGATGGAAAATAACCACAAAATTTCTCTGGCTCGCTTCAGAATTATTGATCTAGAACACATCATCAACAATATCCAGATTCGTCATCAAGAAGATAAGGAAAGTCTTCTGAATGCCATCAATGAACTCAAGATTGGACTATTAGAATAGATCTTAGTTATCGCTTTTATTAGAACCTAGCTACGGGATGTGTGGTATAAATAAAAACACTTGTCAAATCTTGACTATGTATAGTACAAAGGCAAATTGTTCTTAATATAATACAATGGCAATCCCGTTTTACTTTATTGTTTCCTAATACCGATTCATTTATCTTATATCCTATATCGTTGTCTTCATCTTCATCATCATGAATCATACCATAACTTCTATATCAGATAGTTGTTAGAATTCATGATTTCAATATCATCATTATAACAATGCTTATTTTTGAACTTTAAGCATTTCAAATAAGCATTATGTTTTTAAGAATTGTAATATTATTCTTATTACGAGTTGTCTTATGTTGATAGAATGCCTCCCAAAAGGACGTCAACATCTGAAGCACCGGCCATGACTCAAGCTGCCATTAAGAAACTAGTTGCTGACAGTGTCACTGCGGCTCTGGAAGCACAAGCTGCAACAATGGCAGGTACTAGTAATCCCAACAGGAACATCGGTCCTACTGGAAGTCCTGTAGTAAAAACGGGAAACTATTAAGAATTCATAAGCTATCAACCTTTCTACTTCAATGGTACAGAAGGAGCAGTTGGCCTCATCCGCTGGTTTGAATAAACTGAATCAGTATTCTCTCAAAGCAAATGTTGCTAGGAAAACAAAGTAACATTTGCTACTGGTACCCTTACTGATGATGCCTTGTCCTGGTGGAATGTATACGCCCAACCTATAGGAGTAGATCAAGCCAATCAAATCACCTGGACTGAGTTAAAGAGGCTCTTGACAAACAAGTATTGTCCTCGAACTGAAGTCAGAAAGATGGAAGATGAACTTTACAATCTGACTGTAAAGGAAAATGATCTCAAACCTTACGTTAGAAGATTCCAAGAATTAGCAGTCCTATGCCCGAACATGGTACCAAACACCAAGAAACTCCTGGAAGCTTTCATTGGAGGATTACCTCGAAGTATTGAAGGAAATGTTACAGCCTTGAAGCCTTAAACTTTAGAGGAAGCCATTAACATAGCCCAAAGGCTAATGGATCAAGTAACAAAGCACACTCCGGTGCAAGTATCAAGTGATCATAAACGAAAGTTTGACGACAGTAGAACTTTCAACAACAACAATTTCCGCAACAACAACAACTACCGTAACACCAACACCAACAACCACTACAATAATCACCAACTACAACAGAACCGAAGGCAAGAAGCTGTCAAAGCGTATGCTGCCACTAGTACAAATCTGGGATTTCATCACACATGCTGTTTTTTGAACGGCCACACAGTCAGATATTTATGTGACTAGAGGTAACTGGTAATTTTTTGTTCATTATTTAGTCACTTATAATTTGGTACGTATGACAGATACAAATAAGTTTGAAACATTAGTCACACTATATATATACATATGTGACAAATATATGTCTCATAATTGAACAGTGTGACCAAAATCTATATATGGTCATATGAAGTAATTGTGTATGTGGCTAAATCATATAGTCAAGTTTGTCACACATTATTTAAAAGTGGCTGCTATTTTTTTCTAAATATTTAGCCACATATGAATTTGAAATGTGTGACAACTGAAAAATAAGTTTAAAGCATTAGTCACGATATACATTTAAAAGTGACAAATATATGTCACACACTTGAACAGTATGACCAAATATCATATATAGTCACACTAAACTTTTTGTCACACGTTATTTAAGTGTAGCAAAAATTCAGTACATATGGTCCCTCTTTAATTTCCCCAAAATCAAAACCTCCCTCCAACACATTCTTCACGGATCAAAAAACATTTCATTCATTTCTCCTTTTGAGAGGGATTTTTTGCCCTACTTTTTTCACTTTGATTTTTTAAGTTTTTCTTTTATTTCACCTACACCACATAAACATAAACTCTATATCACTTCTTACATGTTTTCGATTGACGGTTTGAGTTCAAAAATCTCCAACAATCAGGTACACAATCTTTCTCTAATGTCCATTTAATCATAACACTCCAACTGATGATGCTTTATTTACGGGGTTGTTGGTCTAATTTTAAACAGATCTTGTGCCACAGCTAATGATGTTTTATAGATGGATTGCATATAGAATCTATGTTGGCCTTGTTCATATGATCTCACACTGGTAATGCTTTTGCTAATTTTTATATTTTTGTTCAAGTTTAGGCTTATCAGTTGTATGTAATTAAGGTTCAGTTTGGAATTTATGTGATTAAGTTTGTATGTATATTAGGGATCTAACTGAAAGTTAGGGTATTTATAGTTAACTTTATACGTTTAGCTATAAGTTATGGTTTATGTTTATGTGCATCCATTCTTTTTAGTTTAGATATGTTAGTCGTCTAATTTTCAATACAATATCTAAAAGACTTGCTTGATATTCTATTATTGGTATCACACAGGATGAGAGCTTGGGTTCATGAAAATTAGCGTAACTGCCATTAGTAACTAAGGTGTATCTTATAAATATTAGAGGATTATAATTTGAAAATATATATCCACATAGATGCTCATTGCTCAATTCATATGAAGATGGTGTGTTTAAAGTCTATTTTTATGTATATCAGGATTAAATGGAGGAAATAGTTGTTGCGAAAAGGAGAAAACAATGGAGAAACTGGTATATTTATCTTCGTTTATGATAACCTGAGATACTGGTATATTTATCTTCCCTCTTCATGCATCTAATGTATACCTAAAGGTTGTGAATGGGCATTTGCTTAAACTAGGAGGAAGCAAAACAAACTATTGTTGAAAGGGCAACTGCACAGTTCAGACCACAAGCACTAGCAGTGGCCTGAGTAAGACTAGAAAAAGCACATGTCAAAGCTAGAGAAAGACTAGAAAGATCAACTGGTGATAAATTTTCCACTTATTAGAATACTACAACAAGAAAAAGTTCTTTATCTACACTGGAGAATATGCATTATAGTTAAATGTTTAGATTTGATAACGTTGAAGAGGCTAGGTAATGAAAACAGTGTTATCTACTTAGCAAACTTTCAAGTGTTTAGTAAATTTTATATTATATAGACATTTTAACTGGCCCATCTGGGCTTACACAAGTGGTTGAAATCTCATCTTTAACTAAATGTCATGAGTTTGAATCTTACACCTGACCTTTACGGCTCTACCTATCAGGTGCATGTGAGTTGGGTAACGGGTCTACTAATAGGATCACAATGGGTTTGAATGGGTTGGGTTTGACATGCAACCCTGATTTTATGTACGTTTTTGTAGAACTGTATTACTAACTATAATTTCATGAATAATTATATATTAAATCTCTGTAATGAATGATTTTGGAGGTTTTATGCGTTAATCATCAACTTAGGGAGATTTTCTATTGGTTTGACATGTTCTCCTTTTTGCTAAAACACAACCCAACCAAATGAGTTTAGATAGTTTCCTCTGATATCTAGGGTGCGTCCTTATGCGGTTGGCAAAACCTTCATCTTCATGAGTTAAATTTCTTGTTTGTTTTAAAAAATCTTTAACGAACAGCCACATACTTGTTTTTATAAAAATTTAAGAGATCTTTTTGTTAAAAAAAACTATTCTTAATAATCATGAGGTGGAAGTCATATGCAACTTCTTAATTATGCATGTTATATTAGGTATATAATAAATGATGTAACTATTTGCTTTTTTTGTAGGAAGCTGCAGTCAAAAATTGACAAATTAAAGTAGTATAGCAGTGAGTTTTAGTTTATGTTATTTAGGGTCGCTTTAGTTTATGTTATTAGCTGCAAACATGTGTCATTCCTTG
>BQNB010138841.1:3346-17644 GCA_026074375.1 Tanacetum coccineum
TCTAATTGTGACAGAATTAGCGTGTCTAGGTCTTAGGAAGAAGTATCGCCTAAGTCTAGGAATGATATGCCCTTCGAGATAAGACAATCATTGCACTATTAAACAAACCTGCGTTTTATCGGATTATTCATGGTTGATACGTTTTCCTTACATTAGTTTTCGACCGTTCCTCTCTCGTTTGTTTGTCTTCTTGTGTGTGTTTATTGCTTTACTTGTCATAAAAACCTTAGCTTAGATACCCAAACTCGTGCCAGACTCTCAGGTTGAACCCCCCTTAATCATTAGCTTAGGTTTAACATAAATTAATTAATTTAGTACTAACATAGACAACTAAAATACTGATAGAATTAGGAGTTAACGCTCTCGCTCTCAGTGATCGACACCCTACTTACCAACGAAGCTACATCTTGATCGGGTACACTGTCCGTTAAAGTGTTGTTTTTAGGTTAAGTCGACAAATTATAAATAGTAAAACTTGATTCATAAAATAACACCTACACAACGACACATCAAGTTTTTGGCGTCGTTACCAGAGAGTGAAGTTGTTTAATTCTTGTTTTTATTATTAATTTAGTTTAGTGTAGCTTAGATTAATTTGCATATTTGTGTGTTTGTTCTGTGTGATTAATTTTCCGCATTGTATATTTTGCATATTGTGTGTTTGTGTGCATTATTACAGTTCGCTGTAACTTTTTGAGTCGAGTACTAAATACGGCGTATATATTTTTTTTCAAAACCAATACAGCGTATTAAACTATTTGACAGTTTTCTTTCCTAAAAAATTTATTACAAGTAAATATGGACGACCTCAACATTACAATGGAATAGTACATCAGGCTTGAGGAAGAAAAAGCTCGTAGGCGTGGTAAGGTGTATAACTAGGAAACTACTAAGTATGGTAAGATCTGGTATGATGAAGACGTTCACGACCTCAGATCCATTGAAACCGAATTCCCAACTATAGTCTTCAATGATAGTTTAACATCTGAAGAAGCGCTCTTCTATGAACCCACGGTAAGTTCTCTAAACGACAATGAAATTGACTTTAGAATATCATATGATGAATCCAACGAGGAAGATTACACGGTAATTTTTGACAAAAACTCGTTTTCTTATAAAATAATTTCTAAAACAGATTCAGAAAATGATAATGATAAAGTCAATATGCCTTCGTTTCTGTCACCCAAGCCTACGGTCAGTTATTTTAATGATTTAGACTTCTTTAAAGATTTTGAGAATGAATTTCCAGCCATTGTTTACAATGATGCTCTAACGTCTAAATTAGATTTCTTAACTGAACCTACTATAAGTCCTCAACATATCGATGAATTTGATTTGAAAGATGAAACATCATTGTCCGAATGTGATGAAAAGGAACAAAACATTTTATACTTTAATGATCTATTTCCTTTTAACGTAATTTATCCCGATGATTTAAAATCGGATAAGGACAATGATGATGATAAAATCGATATCAAACAGTCTTCGGGGGGTAATGTAATAAATACCGATGATGGTGCCTATGCGCAAAGGTCAAATAAGCTTTTGGAAACAAGTCATGATACATCTAATAAATTTTTCAAAACTAAAACTTTTATCAAGGAATTAAATTTTAATATCATGACTTGTAATTATATTATCAAAGGGATGCTAATAAATCTTTTTAAGAATTTATATGTGCCGTTTGGCATTCCGTTTGACCCTAAATTGTTTTATAAGGATGGGAGGAAATTGGGGCAAGTCTAACTTAAAAATTTTTATGTAAACAAAAGTGCTTGCCGGGAGATAACCCAGAATGTAATTTCTAATTTTTATTAAGTCTGTCTTCCCAGTCTATCTATACGGCGTATCCAACCCCCATGGATACGGCGTATTGACTTCTGGACGTTATCCAGTCTTTACTTTCTGCACAGTCTATACGACGTGTTCATTAAACGAATACAGCGTATACATGTATCAATACGGCGTATCCTGGGGAATGGATACGGCATATTGACTTCATGTATAGTTTTAGGTTTATATTTTGAGTCTAACCAACGAATACACGGAGATAGAATTGCATTTTTTTGAGAATTTACACAGGACCTCAAAGGAAATCGACGAACATTGTAAAGAAATTATAAATATGGAAATCTTGAAGTGCTAGAGTCTTGAAAACTCAAGACGGCTGTTCAACACAAATTCTTGCTCAACAAATCAACATGGAGAATCACTACCGAGCAAATATCAGGGGAGTTTCTCATTCTAATTCTTTTTAATTCCCGTGTTTTTAATGTTTTATTCATACAACGAGGACGTTGTATAATTCAAGTGGGGGAAGGGAATTAGAATGTTCACTTGTCCTATTTTTCACATTAAAATGCTTATATTATGCTCAAATTAAAAAAAAATTCAAACATACTTTTGTGAAATTACCTGTTTCATAACCTGCACACAATAACCCTTGTTAGATATTGTAAGAATTTAGCCTTATCTGTTTCCCACTGTTTACCCAAATTCTACAAAATATGAGTGTGTCGGTGATGTAATAGACTTTAGAACTTAGCTTGGTATATCACTCGAGATCACAGTGATGAGTATTATGGATTTAATTGGAGTAACTTGTTTAAATTGGTAAATTTTTAGGATTACACCCAAAAAGCCTATTTATGTTATTTATTAACTAACTACACCGGTTAGTTAACCTCCCGTATAAACCCTTTGTTTACTCTCACTACAAGAGTAAGATACCCCTAGAACAACCCGTAGAGCCAATCCTTTAAGAATTACACCAATTATTTGTTTCGTTACACCTTAACCTACCATGTTAGATTATGTTTAATTTAAAGTTGCTAGCTGCTTAAAGTGTAATGTATGTATTTCCCGAGTCTTGTGTCATTTTCTATCTTTGGTGCGGTTGGAAATTTGCACATTGCAAATAGGAATGTATAAAGTAGTCATAGCTCATGTATTTTTGCTACCATCACAATTATTGGTACGTCTGAAGAATGAAGAATTATCGATGGAATTATCCGGAATTATTATGATCGTGAAGATGGTGAAATTACACTGAGTTTCGTAGTTAGTATAGCAAAAAAAATCGAAAAACTGAGAAAAATTGCAACGAAAAAAAAAGAGAATGAAAGTTTGAAGATAATCGTTTCGCATTAGCATTACCAAAGGAATTACATGAAGGATCGATTATTCGTTGATACGTCTTATAAATTAACGATGTGGAGTATTGTATAAAGTGGAAGATATCGCCACTTATCTTGTAGAGTATGTAAAGTATGGGATGATTGGGAAGTTGACCGTTATGGGAACGCCAACTTAGGTTGTTGTTTTTGATCTATGATCAAGACGTCTATAAATAGTTGTGTCTTTGTCATGGTAACGGTCGGGAAAAGTGTCTAGCAACTTGTATCTTAGTCTTAATCTATTTATTTTGTACTTTTTATTTAACAAAAAATTTATTCCCTCTCCTGATGACTAGCCGCTGGTTTTACGCGAATGAGGATGTGTACGAGCATGTATGTCTATTTCGTCGTTACGGCCATGTATGCATGTCTCAGCTGCCTTGTTGGTTTATTACTTTTGGTGAAAGTTAAAATATCCATACCCTAAATCATTTTTTGAATGATCAACCCTAAGCCTTTATATAAAAACCCATATTTACCTTTATATAAACTTGTTTACTCCCGAGGTTTAGTGGAGAGATTTGCAATCCTTGCCAAGCTTATTATAGAATACCATCACACCGAGATCAATAGAGCGATTAGTTACATTACCACATAGAGTAGTTGAGTTGATGATGAGGTGTTTCATCTTCCTATTTCGTGAGGTGTTTGGTTGTGTACTTGTAATAGATCAAATAAATGCTTAAACGGAAAAAAATCCTTAGGAATACATTTTTATAAACTTCTAAAGGCTACTTGAGGACAAGTAGGATTTAAGTGGGGGGATATCTGATGACATCAAATAACGTCATATTTATAGCATCATTTATCCCATGTAATTAACCCATACTGTATAATCATTGCAAAGAATTGTTGCTTAATTGTTTATATTTGAGAATTGTAGCAATTAAAGAGTACTTGGTGAAAGTTAACAAAAGACGCGCATTCTGGAGCTTAAACAAAGATATTTTGAAGATTAATGATTCTGACTACCCATACGCCGTATCCATCAAGGAAGATACGGCGTATCCGTGCCTGTACTCACCAAAGACCACGAAGGAAACACGATCTATACGCCGTATCCAGAGAAGACCAATACGCCGTATTGGAGATATGGAAAGAGAACATTCTGGAAGATATCAAGCGTGGTCCCTACTCTAAGAAACCCCCAATACACTGTATCCAAGACATTGGATACGCCGTATAGCACCGACTCCAGACCTTATAAATAGACGAACCTAAACTCAGTTTTAGGTATGCAAGTGAATCCCTAAACCACCAAGTCGACCAAGAGACGATCAGAAGAGCATAGAAGGTCAGAAAAGAGCCTCAAGATCATAGGAAAACTCTTGTAATCTTCGCACAACCGAATACGTGTTCGATCGAGGTTTCTTTATTTTAATCGTTTATATATCAAACCGTGTGTATTTTTACAATGACTATCGGCTGATACCTTTAGGTATCAACCAGTTATGAAATATATTTTGGTTTGTTCATCTATTTCTTAATTAATCGTTGATTGTTTAATTATGTTTATCACCTCATAATTATTTATGTGTTTGAATATGCGACCTATCATTCAACTAGATCTAATGATACAAACCAAGTAATCTAGATACCGAGATAGCTCTCCATATAGTGATATATGTCTAGAATCATAGGATCACAAATATTGTCCTGCTAAATTCGTGCTAGGATATCGCTTCTAGCTTAACTAGATATCGGATAGTGCCTTTGGTTTAGTAAACAACTTGACTAGCAGGTGTCCCTAGATAATTCAACAAATAACGTTCTGATTCCATTGGATAGTATACGGACAAGTAAACTACTAGTTTATAAATCGTCGTTAAGCAGTAAGTGGGTAAAGTCTCGATGAGCTAGGGTTTAGTAAGAGCACCATTAATTAGATCCTAAGATAGACTATAATCAACATAAGGATGCTTTATGCGGATGTGTCTAATTGTGACAGAATTAGTGTGTCTAGATCTTAGGAAGAAGTACCGCCTAAGTCTAGGAATGATATGCCCTTCGAGATAAGACAATCATTGCACTATTAAACAAACCTGCATTTTATCGGATTATTCATGATTGATATGTTTTCCTTACATTAGTTTTTAACCATTCCTTTATCGTTTGTTTGTCTTCTTGTGTGTGTTTATTGCTTTACTTGTAATCAAAACCTTAGCTTAGATACCCAAACTCGTGCCAGTCTCTCAGGCTGAACCCCCCTTAATCATTAGCTTAGGTTTAACATAAATTAGATTAATTTAGTACTAACATAGACAACTAAATTACTGATAGAATTAGGAGTTAACGCTCTCGCTCTTAGTGATCGACACCCTACTTACCAACAAACCTACATCTTGACCGGGTATACTGCCCGTTAAAGTGTTGTTTTTTGGTTAAGTTGGCAAATTATAAATAGTAAAACTTGATACATAAAATAACACCTACACAACGACACATCACACCTTAAGTTAATTTTAAAGTTACTTAGGGAGGAGGAGTTATAAGCCAAGTTTTCAAAGTGTGAGTTTTGGTTGTCGAAGGTATAATTTCTCGGTCACGTGATTGATAGTGAAGGCATCCACGTTGATCCCGCTAATATTGAGTCCATCAAGGATTGGGCGTCACCCAAGACACCAACTAAGATTCGTCAACTTTTAGGTTTGTCCAGTTACTACCAACGATTTATCGAAGGTTTCTTAAAGATCGTTAGGCCTATGACGAGACTGAATCAAAAGTGCGTGAAGTTTGATTGGGGAGAAAAGGAAGAAGATGCGTTTCAGTTGCTGAAATCAAAATTGTGTAGTGCGCCGATTTTGGCCTTACCCGAGGGAAGTGAGAACTTTATGGTATACTGTGATGCTTCGCATAAAGGGTTAGGCGTAGTTTTGATGCAAATGAAGAAGGTCATAGCTTACGCATCCCGCCAACTCAAGGTCCATAAGAAGAACTATACCACACGACCTAGAACTTGGTGCAGTAGTGTTTGCCTTGAAGATGTAGAGACACTATTTGTATGGCACGAAGTGTGTTGTGTTCACTAATCATAAGAGTTTGTAACATATTCTTGATCAGAAGGAGTTGAACATGAGGCAGCGACGGTGGTTAGAATTGCTAAGTGACTACTACTGTGAGATCCGATACCACCCAGGAAAGGCGAACGTGGTGGCTGATGCACTGAGCCGAAAGGAAAGAAGTAAGCCACTATGAGTTCAGGCATTAGTTATGACTATTGGTTTGAATATTCCTAAGGAGATTCTGAGTGCTTAATCGGAAGCCAGAAAAGAAGAGAACTTCTTCACCGGAGATCTACATGGTATGATTAACAAGCTAGAACCTCGTGCTGACAGAACGTTATGTTTGAATAACCGAAGTTGGATTTCGCGCTATGGTGATTTGATGGCTTTGATTATGCATGAGTCTCATAAGTCAAAGTATTCCATCCATCCTGGAAGTTTAAGATGTACCAGGTCCTGAAGAAGTTGTATTGGTGGCCCAATATGAAGGTAGAAACTGCCACCTACGTCAGCAAGTGTTTAACGTGTGCTAAGGTTAAGGTGGAATATCAGAAGCCGTCTGGTTTGTTGGTTCAACCAGAAATTCCGCAATGAAAATAGGGGAATATAACGATGGACTTTGTGACTAAATTGCCAAAGACGGCAACTAGTCAAGACACGATTTGGGTAATTGTTGATCGCCTAACTAAGTCTACTCATTTCTTGCCCATGAAAGAAGATGACACATTAGAGAAGTTAATGAGACAATACTTAAAAGAAGTAGTCTCAAGGCATGGAGTTCTAGTTTCGATCATCTCTGATCGTGATGGGAAATTTACCTCACATTTTTGGCAGTCTCTTAATAAAGCGTTAGGTACTCGATTGGATATGGTTACAGCTTACCACCCGCAAACTGATGGTCAGAGTGAGAGGACCATTCAAACATTGGAAGACATGTTACGTGCCCGTGTACTTGACTTTGGAAAAGGTTGGGATAGACACTTACCATTGGTGGAATTTTAGTATAACAACAATTACCATACCAACATAAAGGCTGCACCATTTGAGGCGTTGTATGGGCGCAAGTGTCAATCACCTATCTGTTGGGCTGAAGTTAGAGATAGTTAGCTCACTAGCCCATATATCATCCACGAGACAACTGAGAAGATTGTTCAAATTAAGAGCCATATCCAAGTCGCTCATAATCATCAAAAGAGCTATGCCAACGTAAGACAGAAACCCCTTGAGTTTCAAGTGGGAGATAAGGTCATGTTGAAGGTATCGCCTTGGAAGGGAGTGATACGCTTTGGCAAACGGGGAAAGCTGAACCCTCATTATATTGGACCTTTTAAGATAATTGACAAGGTTGGAACCATTGCTTATTGACTTGAACTCCCGGAATAATTAAGTCAAGTTCATAGTACATTTCACGTCTCAAATTTAAAGAAATGCATGTCTAACGAACCTCTTGCTATACCGCTGGATGAAATTCAAATCGACGACAAACTCCACTTCATTGAAGAACCTGTCAAGATCATGGACTGTGAGGTCTAGCGTCTGAAGCAGAGTCGCATTCCAATTGTCAAGGTACGCTAGAACTCTAGGAGAGGTCCTGAGTTCACATGGGAGCGTGAAGACCAAATGTAGAAAAAGTACCCGCATCTTTTTGCCAATCCTGAATCTACGTCGAATGCTACGTCGTAAGCCTCGAGGACAAGGCTCTTTTAACGGGGAAAGGATATGACACCTCGTAAATTTCCGATCAACAATTTAGCCATTTCCGTTTGGTAATTTGAATTTTTAAGGTTTCGTTTAATTTTTACGTTTAACCGGGAAGATGTTCCGTTAATTACTGAGAATCATTGTCGGAAGTGATCCGTGCCTCCAATCATCTTAGTCTTTTGTCAGTAGGCGCATTTTTACATTTTTAATTGATATTTAAAATTTCAGTAATTTTCGTGAAGTCATTATTCGTTTTCGTTACTTGCGTGTTCCGGATAAAAACTAATAACATAAGTATATGCATGAAACCTTGAAATTAAATCAAATAAGAGCACTATGTTCCTAGAATTTTGGAGACCAAATTGGTCCCCCCTTGGTCTTGTTTGCAACCGGTCACACACAAGCACACACATGGGATTCTCATTTTGAATTTTAAATTAGGAGACATGTTTCCTACAAAATGGTTCAAGGACTAGTCCTCTCTTAGGCTCTCATTGGAAGATCAAATTGGTCCCCTTTGACCCTTTGTCCTACCATCGGCCACACACACACATGCATACATATTGTGTGATTTTGAATCTTAGCCTACAAGTTAAGCTTGTCTTATAACTTTCATTCATTCATTACAAACCCTCTCACTAGAAAAACATACACACTTTTCCTTTCTTTCTCTCTTTGGCCGACGCCTAAACACACACATACATTCACCATCTTTTCTCATTTTTGGTCAAGAAACCTTTGAAGATATTGTGTTTGGGTTATTATTCGGGTAGTTTATAAACAACGTTTTCTTGTAAGTCATCTCTTCTTTTCATAAATGAGTTGTACTTTTACATTCGTATGATCATTCCTAACAAGGTGTACAAAGCAGGTCGTTGTGAAAATCATTATCCATTTTTCTATAAAACTACAAGTCTCAAGTTTTTAATCTTTTTATTTATAAATGGAAGAACATGGAAAGTAGTTATACTTTTGCGTTTAAAAGTTCATTGCGATTATTTTGATATATATATATATATATATATATATATATATATATATATATATATATATATATATATATATATATTGTTGTTGTTACGGATATATCATTTATTTAAGGTTATCGTATATAGTGGTTAATATTGATGGCGAAGGGATTAAGTTAGATATTGGTTTTTGTTGAAAGCGTGAAATGAAAGTCGATGGGATTAGGTTAGAAATGGATTTGTTGTGATATTGCGGAGTTGTTGAAAATCGATCGGGTTGATCTTTTGGAGTCTACATGGTTCGAACCATGTGTGGCTCGCGCTTAGTTTTCTAAAAACTTGTTTGTCACATTTGTAAACTTAATAAAATGTCGTAACGGGATTAAGCTAGTTGTCGGATGTTTTTACGGATCAATAAAAGATGTACTTTTATAAAACGGATATTTTCACGAGTCGAGTCGGATAAAAATGGAAAGTTGATATCTTTAGAAAGGTTATGTTGAAATTTTATAAACTTTATAAACGTGTCAAAAAATATACTTTTACTATCAAACTAATAATAAAATGGAGAAAAACGTAAAGTGCCGGGTCTAGGTCAACATTTGCGGTTATCGAGTCAACATTGATGTGTCGGGTCCCTAAAAGACGAAATACACTAAAAGACGAAATACACTAAAAGATGAAATATTTTTGAAAGTAGTTAAAGTGTCGAGACTTGTCAAAAACTTATAATTTCAGAAAGTACATTTTGAAATGATACGCCTTGTCTACTCATGATCGGATGACTAGTCTTTACGTCAAGAGCTATTCCGTTTTACATCATTCTTAAACGACAAGAATATGCTAGGTTGTCACTAGGACCGTGTGATTCGACTTCGTTTGATTGACTTCTTTTGACCCACTGCTCGCTTAAGGTGAGTTCATAGCCCCACTCTTTACTCGTTTTGAATAAATGTTTTATAACTTAGGATGAGAAACATTGCTTGCTTTTAAAACTAGACACAAGTACTATACGTGAGAATTTCCCTGTTTAATGTTGCCTAAGTAGCGTTTAGACCACTATTGCCCGAATTATCATGAACCGTTAATTACCTTTAACCGAATGGCTGGTTAAGTGAGCGCGAGTGAATAAATAGATCTATTGGGACTAATTATCCCCATCCGGGTTTGGTGATTCTTACTGATCGGGTACTTGACGGACTGCACAGGCCAACGGATGTATATCATGTCGAAACTAGATAGGTTGTCTTTGGTCGGACATCTGTAAGGGCAAGCACTATATAGCAGTGTACATGCCACTTTTCACTATTAGCTTTGGTGTCATGAGCTTAGCGCAACGTAAATGCCTCTTTATGTGAAGTTTTATCTCCTATAACTGTCACATACGTTTTGAATACCTTGTGGTCCACACTGTTAACATTTAAACTAAACCTATGAATTCGCCAACTTTATGTTGATGTTTTAAGCATGTTTTTCTCAGGTGCATAGCTTTGATGTCGTTGCTTGAACTATGTGAAGTCTATTTTCCCAGACCGGTTTTCCAAAATTTATCTATGTTTTGTTTCTTTTAAATATCGTTGTTAAACTCATTTAAGCTTCCGCATTTACTATTACCGTTTATGAAAATTACCCTTTGGTGGTCCCCCCCCCCCCCACTAACTGTTAACCCCCATTTTTGGAACTAAACCTATATGAAATGTCGCCAACTTAAATGTTATTGAAATGTTTTTTTAAGCATGTTTTTTTCGCTCAGGTGTGTCATTAAGCCATTGGGAATGTCCCCCCCGTTGCTATGAAAACTATGTTTCGAAAAGTCTATTTTCCCATACCGGTTTCTCCAAAAATTTTTATCTATGTTTGTTTGTTATTTCCAATTAAATACCCGTTGTTAAACTCATTTAAAATTGCTCCCCTGCATTTAAAACATTTGAAACCAATTTAAAAATTTGTTTAATCGAAGTGTAAAACTTATTTAATATTTTAAAAAAGAGGTTATAGTTAAACATTTTTTTATTATAGAAGGTCCCCTTTAGTGGTTTTTGGGTGGGCGATTTTTTATCAACTTTTATTTGGTACCCCCCTAAAAATTTCCCAAAAAAGTTTTATTTTGGTTGTTTTTGGTCCCCAAAAAACACAATCCGTTTTTCCCGTTTTTCCACTTTTTTATGGGTCCAATTCTGTGTAACCGCCCCGTCCCCCAGGTTTGACCTTATTAGACCGTTAAATAGAAAGGGATTAAAAAATCCCACTCCGTCTTTTATCCGATTATATACATTTAGAAAATATTTAAAACTCCCAGAACCACTCAAACCCTACATTTTTATCATATTTTATTCCCTCCTATATCTTCTTTTATAATTCAACTCTTCTTTCATTTACTTTTTTCTTTAATTCTTATCCCAAACCCACTCACCCAAAATGAACATTACCAATTTAACAAACCACCTGCCCGACTGCCGCCACCCACCAACCCAACATCTTTTTTTAAGAATCCGCATCCACAAGTAAGCCATAGAAATTAACAAATAGGAGATTACCACAAACCCAACCAGGCCCTGTCAGCTTCTCACAAAAACCAGACCAACTAGAATGAGGCCCCCTACCCTGAGTTTGCAAATAATTACGAAACAGGAGATATCATGAACCAACCAGGCACTGTAGCATTCACAACAACAGACCAACTGGACGAGGCTTAAAACTGAAACTGAAACAAAACCACAGCTATTCTTGACCCAACACAGCTATAAAGCAATCCCACCACCAATATGAACTAAAAACCAAGCAATTAAACAACAAGGCCAAAACTGGTCTGAATCAAAACCAATAATAGGTGGCACCAAAACCGAGCACCTTTGGGAAGAAACATACGACAGATGCAAGCATAAAAATACAACAAATTTATAAACACACGAACAAAAGAAGCTCACGAGGCACGAGACGACACGAAAGAAACTAACTGTTAAAACAAATTCGTGGCTATTCGAAACCCAAACTAAACCCACAGAACCATAAACCCAGCTACATACCCAAAAATGCTCGAACCCTGAAACAGCTAAACCACACAAACATCACCAAACCTGAGCATAAACTACCTGAACCTGTAACCCATAGCAGTCACAAATCGAAACTAAACGATGGGATAGAAGGATTTGCGTCGAGCCAAACCAAGCCGAACTTGACTAAACCAACCCAAAGGCACCCCCCTCAATAACAAAACAACAGCAGCCCTCAACCCGCAGAACAATCAACAAACAATCAGTAAACCCAAAATGCAGAGACCCCCACAGTAGCAAACAAACCAAAAGAAATCCCACAACTAGACCCCACAGCAGAACACAATCTAGTAACGAACCTGAACCCGTAACTTGTACGAGATTAGAGGACATCAACAGATCCCACACGTCTCAAAAAACACGCGACTGAAACGGATAAAGAAAGTAGTTATACCGGATGAGAGAAACGAGACCTGGAGAAGAGGTGCCCTAGAAAGAAACCACGTAATGTGATCCCTAATCCAACTGCGATAGTTGAATCAGGGTTGAAGAGACTAACAAGATGAAACGGATCTAGATGATACAAGGTGAATCGCCCACAGTGTTATTATTATTATTATAGAAAGATAAAATGAGAGAAAAGGTATTTTAGTAATTAAAGTACATCCAGATGAGGGCACTTTAGTCATTTTATATAATTTAATTGGTCAAACTAACAGTCAACGTAAATTTAGACCAAAAGTGGAACGAAACTATATGCTTTGGACCAAAACCAAAACTTTTTTGAATTTTGGACCAAAAGTGAAAAATGCACCAAACCACAAGGACCAAAAATGTACTTAACTTTATTTTGAACTTATGAAATGAAAAGGTATTTTTAAAGTAATAAAAAAGTACATCCAGATGAGGCAACTTTATTCCATTTTTATAATAACAATTTTTAATTTGTCCCAAAACTAAACCCCATTCCAAAACTGTAAAATTTAAGAACCCAAAAAAAAGTTGTAGAAAAACGAAAACTAAATGAATCACCGTTTTTTGTGACCAAAACCCAAACTTTTTTTGAATTTTTGGACCA
Source organism: Tanacetum coccineum (assembly GCA_026074375.1). Lineage (NCBI taxonomy): Eukaryota > Viridiplantae > Streptophyta > Magnoliopsida > Asterales > Asteraceae > Tanacetum > Tanacetum coccineum. The sequence goes on from BQNB010138841.1 coordinate 16,265, forward strand.
AAATGTGAAAAAAATGCACACCCAAACCCACAAGGAACAAAAAAATTGTACTTATAAACTTGTTTTTTTTGAACTTTATGAAATTGGTGTTTAATAAACTAAACGTACCCTAGAATTGGGTCCCGGTTGTTCCTTTAATTGCTTTAGTAACTTGAGATTATTCCCATGATAACGTCCAACGGCCCCCTAGGCCCCCCCCCACCCACCCTCTTTATTCCGATACCTGTACACCCTATTTTTGGGGTGTGGTGTACCCAACACAGATACCCCGTTCTGAGAAGGAAAAAATACAACGTTGGTTTATTTTTTGTTGTTTTTTTTAAATCTCCTATCTAAATGTAGCCTTTCTACTATGAAAATTCCATCTTCTAAATGTTTTAGAATAAGAAATTGGGTTATCCCCTCATAGGTATAGGAGACACTTATAAAAGGGAACCCTATTAATTCCCCATCCCTATCCACTCGCCACTCACTCAACTAAGAGTCCCCCTAGCGAGACCCCTTTCAAAATCAAGTGGGGTCCTGCTAAATTAAGAAGAAAAGACCCCGAAGAAATAAACCCCTTCCATAGAAAATCAACAACCGTTTCAATGATTTAACTCCCAAAAAAAAATCATAACTAAAGGATCCTAAACACCTAAGTTGTCCCCCCCCCCCCTAGAACCCTAAGTGTCTAGACTTGCCATTATACATTTAACTATATGCTTTAGCCAACGTGGCAGCACTATCACAATGGATAGAAATCGTTGCTATTGGTTTCGGCCAAATTAGAATCTTATGTATTAAGTTTCTTAGCTATTCTGCTTCTTTACCAGCAGCAGCCAATGCTATAAACTCATATTCCATAGTAGAGCCAATGATGCATGTTTGCTTCTTGGAAGCCTATGAAATGGCACCTCTCCTAAGCAGGAACACCCATCCACTAGTAGAAGATGAATCTTCAACATGATTTATCCTGCTAGCATATGAATAACCTTCTAACACTGAAGGATATCCAACATATGATCAACCATAATTCATAGTACCCTTACTTGAATACCCTTGTTATTGCTTGCTAATGTTGTCTACTAGGATTACTAGTGAACCTACCTAATCTACCAACTATATAAGCAATATTAGGTCTAGTGCTCGTCATAGCATACATCAAGTAGCCAATAGCTCTTGAATATTCGAGCTGATCCACAGGTTTACCTGTATTTGGCTTAAGCTTTTCTACCGGATCCATGGGAGTACTCACTGGAGAACAATATTCATGATTAAACTTCTTGAGTATTTTCTTAATGTAATGAGATTGTGTACTTACAATCCATCTATTCTTACGTTTTATCTTAATACCAAGAATAACGTCTGCTTCTCCCATATCTTTTATGGAAAACCTTG
>BQNB010138842.1:0-16958 GCA_026074375.1 Tanacetum coccineum
TATAAAGAACGAGCCAAAACATTTGAACAACGTCTTAATATTAATTTAAGTAGTCGTGAAAAAATGATTGATTCTTAAATGGATGATATGATTAAGGAGAATCTTGCACTGAAAGAACAAGTTGACTCACTTGAGCAAAATCTTTCTAAACAAATCAAAGAAAAGGAATGTTTATTGCAAACATTCACTGTTTTCAAAAGTGAATCCAAAGAAAAGGAAGACAAATATATGGAAAACGAAATTTATTTGGAAAAGAAGATAAAGGAACTTGATAATATTTTTTTAAAGTGGGTCAATCTGCTCAAACAGTGCACATGTTAACTAAGCCAAAAGCCTTCTATGATAATATACATACAGCTCTAGGTTATCAAAATCTGTTTTATCTTAGGAAAGCTTAGCGGATTAAACCAACCTTGTATGATGGTATTGTTATTTCTGATAAACATGTTGCTATGCCTGTGATTGATGATGAGGAAACATTGATTTTGGAAGAAAAGAGTCGATCAAAAATGTCTGAAAAAGCAAAGGATCCAGAGCTTATTAATAAAAACATTTCTCATAAACCTATTGATTATGAAACATTAAATAGACTTTCTGAAGATTTTGGGAAACGTTTTACTCCACAACAAGAAATGGATGCTGAACAAGCTTTTTGGTTTCGTATATCCAATCCTACCATTGAATCTTCTAATCCACCACCTGTCAAAGTGGAAGTTCCCAGTGAACTACCTAAGGTGAGTTTGGTGAATGCAAGCCTTAAAAAGCTTAAATTTCACCTCACCCGGTTTCACTCTGTGGTGAAGAAGAGGACAACACCCGATGCTCGTACAAAAGGTGAATGGGGGTGTGAACATACAAAAGTTGTTTTTAACAATGAAATTATTCCATTTCTAAAATCTTTACAAGACATCTTCAATATGTTTGATAGAGATCTTCTAAATGAAATAATGGACGTGCATACAGTTTTTAACCAAATAGACGTTGTTGTTCAATAGTTTTCAGTTGACAAACAATGTTTGGAAATTACTAAGAAATAATTATTTTTGTAAAATGATCGACTCTTACAACAAATCATGTCTCAAGATGTTCTTTTAACTATGATGAATTATATGTCTTTGCTTGGTGAATTTGTGAATATGGATGGAAAGAGAAAAGAATCTTGTAATCTTAAGGTTGAGCTTTTGAAATCACAAAATACTTTTAATGATCTTTTGAAAAGATACTCACAACTTGAAAGACATTGTATTTCTATTGAGTCGTCAATACAACTTAATCAAGCAATTTTTTAAAAAGATGAATCTTGTGATAATCAAAATGCTCTCGAAATTTTAGAATTTTTTGAAAATAATGATTTGAAAGCTCAGCTTCAATACAAAGACACTACCATTTGTAAGTTGAAAGATGTTATAAAATCATTGAGAGAAAAGTCCAAGGAAGAGAATGTCAACTGTGATTAATGTGAGATAAAGACCAAAAATGTGGAACTGGAGAATAGTATTGGTTTCGGAAAACGAGCGTCTTTGTAATGAAATTAATCATGTTAAAAACGTTTTTAAAGAGCAGTTTAACTCAATTAAAAAGACACGTGTTCATACTAAAGAACAGAGTGACTCTTTAATTGATAAACTAAACTTAAAATCTACAGAGAATGAGGATTTAAAAGCTCAATTCAAGATAAGGGTTTTGTGATAACGTCATTGAAAAATGATTTACAAAAAGTAAAAGGAAAAGAAATTATTGATATTGCTGCACAAATACCATCTGCCACACTATTGTTCCAGGAATGTTCAAGCTAGACTTAGAACCTTTGGCTCCTAAGTTATTGCAAAATAGGGATGCTCACATAGATTACCTTAAGTACACTTAGGAACAAGCTGATATTCTTTAGGAAATAGTCAAACAAGTTAAAGCAAAACAACCTTTAGATAAAGAGTTAGACTTTGCCTGTAAGCATGCCCAACGAATTCAGGAGTTACTTGTATATGTTCGAGATACATGCCCTAATGCGATTAATCTTAGTGCAAAAAAGGTTGTTGTCACACCCAAAAACAAGGTCAAGAAAGTTAGGTTTGTTGAACCTCTCACATCCTCAAGCAACATTAAACAGGTAGAGTCATCGAAAACATCAGATTCTAACACACCTGTGTTGTCTTCTACAGGATTGAAGTGTTCTACTAGTAAGTGCGGATCAAAGCCTAATAAAAAGAATGATAGGATCTCGCGAACACCAAGTAGGAACATGAAGAATAAAGTAGAAGCCCAAACTAGGAAAGTTAATAAAAAGAATCGTGTTGTTGAACCTATTTGTGATGTTGATGTTAAGCATTCACTATTAAATGCGAATTCTGAACCTATTTGTGCTACTTGTAAGAAATCTATGTTTGATAGTGTTCATGATATGTGTCTTCTTGAATTTGTGAAAAATGTGAATAGCCTTGCTAAATCTACTAATAAACATAAAAACAAAATATTTGGAAACCTACGGGTCATATATTCACTGAAGTAGGACTTAAGTGGAAACCAACAGGCAGAACTTTCACTATTTTTGGTAATTTGTGCCCTTTAACTAGGATCACTTCAGCTAACATAGTGCCTCCTAAGAAAACCACTTCCGACTCAGTTAAAACACAAAAACCAGAGCTTAAAGTTTATAGCAGGAAACCCAAATATGTTAAAAATGTAGGTTCGAGTAAAAAAGCTAAGATTGTAGAATCTAAAAATGCTAACCACTCGGAACCCAATCATACGTGGGGATCCAATGCTACAGATATCCCATCGTCTTCTTCTCTTGTCATGACAGGTTGTCTAGATTGTGCTCTGGTATCTGGACTCTGGATGTTCAAAACATATGAGAGGGAACCGCTCTCAGCTCATGAACTTTGTTAGTAAATTTCTGGGTACAATTAGATTCGGGAACGACCATATTGCAAGAATTATCGGGTATGGTGACTATCAGTTGGGAAATGTTACTATCTTAAGGGTATACTACGTCGAGGGGCTTGGACATAACTTGTTTTCTGTTGGTTAATTTTGCGACGCGAATCTTAAAGTCATATTTCGGAAAAACACTTGCTTTATTCATAATTTAGAAGGTGTTGATCTAATTTCCGGATCCCGTGACATAAATTTGTACACAATCTCTTTTGATGACATGCTTAAAACATCTTCGATCCGTCTTTTATCCAAAGCGTCAAATACTAAGAGTTGGTTATGGCATCGTCATTTATCTTATCTCAACTTTGGTACGCTTAACAAGCTAGCTAAAGACGGTCTTGCACGAGGCATTCCAAGGCTTAAATTTCATAAAGATCATATGTTTTCAGCATGTACATTAGGAAAAAGCAAGAAATCCTCTCATCAACCCAAAGCTGAAGACACTAACCAGGAGAAACTATATCTTTTGCATATGGATTTGTGTGGCTCGATGCGTGTGGCGAGTATTAACGAGAAAAGGTATATCTTAGTGATGGTTGACGATTACTCAAGATTTACTTGGGTCAGATTTTTAAGGTCAAAAGATGAAGCTCCTGAGGCCATCATTAAATGCATCAAAAATATTCAAGTTCATTTGAATGCCACTGTCCGTAATGTTCGAACAGATAATGGAACCGAATTTGTCAATCAGACACTTTGTAAATTTTATGAAAATATTGGCATCTCGCATCAAACATCTGTTGCTCGCATTCCTTAGCAGAACGACGTTGTCGAAAGGAAAAACCGAACTCTTGTAGAAGTTGCTCGTACAATGTTAATATTTTCTAAAGATCCATTATTTTTATGGGGCGAAGCAATCAATACAGCCTGCTACACCCAAAACCGTTCATTAATCCGTCGTCGATACAACAAAACTCAATATGTGCTTATGCAGGATAAGAAACCGGATTTATCATTCTTTCATATCTTTCGTGCACTCTGTTATCCTAAAAATGACAATGATGACATGGGTAAATTAGATGCAAAAGCTGACATTGGTATTTTCGTTGGTTATGGGCCCGCAAAGAAAGTGTTCTGAATCTACAATAAAAGAGCCCGAAAAATTATAGAAACAATTCATAGGACATTCGATGAGCTGACAACGATGGCTTCTGAACAATTCAGTTCAGGACCCGGGCTTCAATGTATGACTCCTGCAACATACAGTTCAGGACTCGTTCCAAACCATGTTTCTCAACAACCTTATATTCCACCAAATAGAGATGATTGGGATCACTTGTTTCAACCTATGTTTGATGAATACTTCAATCCTCCTTCAATTGCTGTTACTCCAGTTTAAGACGCTGCTGCACCAAGAGCTGTGGTTTTAGCCGATTATCTCGTGTCAACTTCCATTAACCAGTATGCTCCTTCAACAAGTATTCCATCAACACAATAACAAGAAAATTCTCTAAACATTTCTCAAGGTTTTGAAAAATCACCAAAAACACCAATCTTTCGTGATGATCCACTTAATGAATCTCCTTATGAGGAATCAACTTCTCAAGAGTCATCATCGAAAGTGAGACAAACCCACACTCTATTTGAACACCTTGATAAATGGACTAAGAATCATCCTATAGCAAATGTGATCGGCGATCCTTCTCACTCTGTCTCTACGAGAAAGCAACTCTAAACTGACGCCATGTGGTGTTATTTTGATGCCTTCCTAACTTCTGTAGAACCAAAGAACTTCAAACAAGCAATGACTGAACCGTTATGGATTGATGCAATGCAAGAAGAAATCCTTGAATTTCAAAGACTAGAAGTTTTAGAATTGGTGCCGTGTATAGATAAAGTGCTTTTGATCAAACTAAAGTGGATTTATAAGGTCAAGACGGACGAATTTGGCGGGGTACTAAAGAATAAGGCTAGACTAGTTGCTCAAGGATTCAGGCAAGAAGAGGGAATCGATTTCGAGGAATCATTTGCACCGGTTGCTAGAATAGAGGCCATCCGTATCTTCGTAGCAAATGCCGCTCATAAGAATATGACGATCTACCAAATGGACGTCAAAACGGCTTTCTTAAATGGCGAGCTCAAAGAAGAGGTCTACGTTTCTCAACCAGAAGGATTTGTTGATCAGGACAACCCATCGCATGTGTACAAGCTCCCATCGCATGTGTACAAGCTTAAAAATGCTCTCCTGGTCTCAAACAAGCACCACGTGCATGGTACGACATGCTGTCAAGCTTCCTAATCTCACAACATTTCTCCAAAGGTGCAGTTGATCCAACACTCTTCACACGGCAAGCTGGGAATGACTTATTACTGGTACAAATTTATGTTGACGATATAATATTTGCATCCACTAATACTGCCATGTGTAATGAGTTTGCTAATCAGATGACCACTAAGTTCAAGATGTCAATGATGGGGCAGATGTCATTCTTTTTAGGATTACAAATCTCTCAAAGTCCCAGAGGCATCTTTATAAACCAATCTAAATATGCTTCTGAAATTGTTAAAAAATATGGTATGATAACTACTAATTCTGTCGACACACCCTTGGTAGAAAAAAGTAAACTGGATGAAGATCTATAGGGGAAACAAGTTGATGCTATAGTTTACCATGGCATGATTGGATCCCTTATGTATCTTACATCCAGTAGACCTGACCTTATCCATGTAGTTTGCTTATGTGCTCGGTATCAGGCAAAGCCTATCGAAAAGCACTTACAAGCGGTGAAACGCATGTTTCAATACCTAAAGGGAACCATTAACATGGGTCTCTGGTACTCGAAGGATAACGATATGTCTCTAACAGCATATGCAGATGCAGACCATGCGGGGTGTCAGGACACTAGACGTAGTACTTCGGGAAGCGCTCAGTTCTTAAGTGACATTCTTGTTAGTTGGTTGTCAAAGAAGCAAAAGTGCACTGCTATATCGAGTACAGAGGCTGAATATATTGCTTTATTTGGGTGTTGTGCTCAAATCCTATGTATGCATTCATAGCTAACAGATTATGGCTTTCAATTTAATAAGATTCCTCTGCACTACGACAACAAGAGTGCGATTGCTTTATGCTGCAACAATGTTCAACACTCAAGAGCCAAGCACATCGATGTTCGCTACCATTTCATAAAGGAGCAAGTCAAGAATGGAGTCGTGGAACTATACTTTGTCCAGACTGAATACCAACTAGCTGACATCTTCACCAAACCCTTGCCTAGAGAAAGATTCAACTTCTTGATCAAAAAGCTCGGTATGAGAAGCATGTCTCCGGAAACGTTGAAACGTCTGGCAGAGAAAACGGACGAGTGATGCTAGTAACTCATATCCTGTATCATATGTACATAAGAAAACATAAAGACACAAAAATATTTTTTCTTTTAATATAAACTTTTCAAAAAGAAAATAAAAAATTTTAAAAATATGAAAAATATAAAAATACGTATCTCTGGCATGTCTTCTGCAAATCGATAATATTTACGGCCTTAGAAATGTCATTCAATAATGATACGAGGCTATAAATAAAGTTCGATCAAAAGTTCAAAAGCTTTCAAAACATGCTAAAAATGGCTTGCTATTATTTCAGATAGCAACCCGGTCATCATCTTAAAGGCAAGTATTTCAAAAAGAAAACTTGACCTTACAACGGGAATTTATTCTCGGGCATGGTCTACTCTATGACCATGCAAAGGCTTGTGATTACTTTGCATCACAACTCGTGCTTCCTATATTCTATAAGTGTATGTGTCAGTGCGCTTATGCGTCAAAATAAGAGAAATCTTATTTTTCAGGGTGTTGATTTTCAAAAAATTATATAATCATCTTCAGCAATTCATCAAAAAAAATCTTTTTCAAAGACATTTGACCACTCAAACAACGACTACAACTCTTTAAATAGAAAACGGGTCATTGTTTAAGGGGGAGAAAATGTCAAATATCTTCTTCATAATTAATCTTGCGATAATAGGAAACGGTTTTAAACAAGAAAAGGGTGAATAATTAAAGGGGAGTTAATTAATTTTAACTCAATCAGGCTTTATTTGTTATGTGTTTAATTCTTTAAGGGTAGTACTGCAAAATAAGAGTCCTAATCTTGATAACTAAACTTTAGGGGCTAGTTTTGCCATTTGGGAAACTTATTTAAGCCTTGAGTAAAGTTCTTTAGGATATTGGATGCTTTACTAAACCTTAGGGGGCATTTTTGCCAAAACCTAAAAGAGTTAAAACAAAAACACCCCCTTCCCTCGTTTGGTATACACACACGAACGCTTACACCCTTTCCTTCATTGTTGATTTTGTCAAGACCTTCAAGAATTAATTCAACCTTCATTTAAACCTTAAGGTACACTTGTTTTAATGATAAAACCTCCATATGACAGACCTAATTGTGGGAATTTGCTCGAAAACCCCTAAAATCGACCTAACTTGTGACACCTTAAAAAGTGGATGAATAGTTAAATTGATTGAGGGGTTTTAGTCCTATAGGGGTCTAGATGTTGTACCTAGAATAGTTTTTAATGAGGATAATGTATGCATACGTTATGGTTGATTCTTGATGTCGAAATAGTTAAAAAATAGGCATGAACTTGTAAAAGTTCATGGGTTTGGGTTTAGAACTATTGTAATGATTGTTTGTGTGCATTTGAGTGTTCCTTAACATGATTATATGTTATATCTTAAATATCTTGGGTTTTCATGTGAATGTGAGTCGAATGAGTCAAAAGGCAAGATTTTGGTGGTTAATTCGTGTGTTAAATGTGTTAATGTGTTTCCTTGATGCTATGTGTTCACGTTAAGTTGGATAGTAATGCTTGAAAAAGGTGTAAAATGTTGGTGTAAGTTTTACATAGGCGAATTATGCATCCTTTCACAAGCGAACTATACACTAGTTGTTTACTCAGGATAACTATACAAGTTAACATAGGCGAATTATACGCAAATGATAACACAGGCGAAGTATACATGCATTCACAGGCGAATTATACACTTGATTTAATACAGGCGATTTATACAGGATTGTATAGGCGAACTATACACTTGATGTAACACAGGCGAACTATACACATTCAATAGGCGAATTATACATGATTTTTTCTAGAATGAATTGATCTCATAATCTTGGTAATCTAATATCACAACTTAATCTAAGTTTAATTAAACCTTAACTGATCACTTAGTGATGAATTTAGGTCTAGTTTCTCCTTAGAAATCTTTAGTGATTGCCTTGATTTCCATAGATTGCCTATAGTTAGTATGATGTTGGATTATGTGTTTCTCCTAGATTCATGTGTGTTAATGTTGTGCCTAGTATCTGTGTGCATATCTCCTTGTGTAAATCAGTCTTGCATTGTCTTTCAGTGATATATATTTACTTGTATATGAACTGTATGTGACAACTCTTAACATAATCATATCTTCCATTACTGCTCAACAAACCAAACTTGATCTGGAACTTGTTCCAAAGGAGAAAAGACTTGACATTGGAAAATGCAACGAAAGACTTAATCCTGGAAAGATCCAAAGTGGGCCCACATTTCAAGTTGTTCTAGATGCTCTGGCTCTCACTCCATGCTACTCTGCATTTCTCATCACTGCAGATGTTCCAGAAGTCTACATGCATCAATTATGGGATTATGTTTACAAGCATGACTATAGATTCAAGATAGACAAAAGGAAGAGATTCAAACTCAATCTGGAAGTCTTCAAAGATATCTTTAAGATCTGTCATAGAATTAAGGGTTAAGATGTTGATGCACTTCCTACTGATGAAGATATTGTGTCTTTCTTAAGATATCTTGGTCACATTGGGGAAATCCATTCACTCAATGATGTTGTTGTTAATCAGATGCATCAACACTGGAGAACTTTTGTTGCTCTCATTAACAGAAGTTTATCTGGAAAGACAACTGGTCTTGACAGGCTTCGTCTCTCTAGAGCACAAATTCTTTGGGGTGTGTACCATAAGAAGAATGTGGACTTTGAGGAACTACTTTGGGAAGACTTCATTTACCAGATTGACAATAAAGCCTACAAAAAGCAAGAGAAGATGTACTACCCTCGATTCACCAAAGTTATCATTCATTACTTCCTTACTCAAGACAACACACACTCTTGGAGAAATAAGATCGGGATGCACACCTCCAAGGATGACTATCTGATAAACACTTTAAGATTTGTCTCTGCAAAAGAAGAAACTCAAATCTATGGTGCTATACTTCCTGAATCTTTGATCAGTCCTGAGATGAAGGAAACCAAATCCTACAAGACTTATCTTGGTTTTGCTATAGGAGCTACACCTCCTAAAAAGGCATGAAAGTTCAAGAAGCCAATGTCACACCCTTAAATAGGGTCCCGTCCGATTTAGTGTCTGGGGGTGTGACGTCACTGAATATCTCAAGTACAAAGCATAAATAACGACCTCTAAGGATACGTTTAAAATAAACACCGTTGCATAAATTCAAAATATTAATAAGTTTTACATTAATTAAATTTAGAAGATTCAAAAGATAAAATGTGGAAGCTTAAATAAGTTCAACAAAGGTATTTGAAGACATAGATAAATTTCTGGTAAACCGGTCTGGGAAAATAGACTTCACATAAGTCAAGCAACGACATCTATGCTAAGCACCTGAGAAAAACATGCTTAAAACATCAACATAAAGTTGGTGAATTCATAGGTTTAGTTCAAACGTATTTAATATAGACCACAAGATTATCAAAACGTATGTGACAGTTATAGGAGATACAACTTCACATAAAGAGGCATTTACGTTGCACTAAGCTCATGACACTGAAGCTAATACTGAAAGATAACATGTACACTTCTATATAAGGCTTGCCCTTCAGGTGTCCGACCAAAGACCACCTAACTAGTTTCGACATGACATATATCCGAAGTTCTTGGCAAACTCGAACTAGTAAGTGCTTCTTACCCGGATAGGGATACTTAGTCCTAATAGATCTATTTATTCACTCATGCTCACTTAACCCGCCAGTCGGGTAAAGGTGATTAACAGTTCATGATAAGTCGGGCAATAGTGGTCTAAACGCTACTTAGGCAACACGTAAACGGGGAATTTCTCACGTATAGTACTTGTGTCCAGTTTTAAAAGCAAGCAATGTTTCTCACCCCAAGTTATAAAACAATTATTCAAAACGATTAAAAGTGGGGCTATGATTTGCTTTTAACTATACATAAATATATAGTAATAATTGCTTACTATATATATATATATATATATATATATATATATATAATATAACCAAAATATCAATTAAGAAGAGTGAGTGTAAGTATTCCGTAAGGTTTTTAAGAAGGAAAATTACTTTTGACCAAAGTAAAATCCAAAAAAAACCTTCCCGGGTCGTTTTCCGACAAGGCGTGAATTGAGAATCGAGTTTAAGTTCGTGGTCGCGTGTTTGAATAATCAAATTTTAATTTGGATTCTAATTCTACAAATAACATGCAAGAATACAAATAATATGAAAAACAAATAAACACAAGTAAACAATTAAAGCAATTAAAGTTAAAGCACGAAAACGCTAACGGGATCCTAAACATGTGCTTTAAAAACCTAAATTATAAAATTTTAATCCTAGAAATGCAAATTTAATTTTAAAATGTCCTAAATGATTAAAAATAATTTTAGAAAAAAGAATTATATTTTTTTGACACTTATTTTATTAATTATGAATTAAAAACAGTTTTAATCTAAAAATATTATAAAAAATATTAAACTAATTTAGAAAAATCTGAAAAAATCAGGAAAAGTACTTTTAACTATTTTAAACCTAAGAAAAATAAGTTCAAACAGCTTATTGAAATAAGCTGTAAATAAGCTAAAAAGAGCAGAAAGGGTTAAACTGCCAAAAAGGGTTAAAAGAAAAATGGATTGAATGTATAAACGAAAAAGACCCCAGGGCAGTTGGTGAGTGTGTGTTGTGTTAAGGTGTTGGCTATGTGAAGGGGATGTCACAGGTTCGACCCCTGTGGCTTCCCTTTTTGAAAATCTTTTTTTTAATTTTCTTTTTAAAGGCTAAAATATAAGAAAAAATAACAAACTTTAAAAAATGAGCTTTTTACAAAACCTAAGAATAAGCTAGAAATAAGCACTTTGAAAATGACAGTTTTGGTTTTTAGGCTTTGACATAACTAGCTAAAACTATTTGGACTAAAGGACTCAAAAAGCAATTAGAAACAAAAATAAGCTGAAACAGATAATGAGCTACACCTAATAAGCACTTAGGAACTAAAAATAAGCAAATAAGATGAGCTAGGAACAAACTTAAGTGACAGATTACTTAAAGAGGCTTTAAGGCTTTTTAATTAAACTGAAATTGCTTATAAGCTTGAATAAGCTCATACCTAAGCTAAATAAGCTAAAAGGACTATTAACCTAACCTAATAAGCAATCATAAATACTAATTAAGCAAATCCAGTAAGCAATAAGCTCAGAAATCAAAATTAGCTTTATGACCAAAACTGTTAACCAATCAGCCTAATGGGGCACTTTTGAGCTAAAAATTAAGCTAGTTAAGCTATCATCTAAGGTCTAAAAGCTAAAAACAGATAAAACTAGTACTATAAACTATAAGAAAAAGCCAAGTTTAAACATTTTGAAAAACTAAATAAGCTAGAAAGAGGCTTTTGAAAAGGTCAGTATATACTGATTAAAATCAGTATGTACTGACTTTTGGTTTTGAAAAATTGCTACTTTTAGCCTTAAAATTAAGCTAGAATAAATTGTTTAAAACCCTCAAAAAGCAAAAACAGATCAAGCTTATAGCACAATAAGTGATTCGTAGAAAATCAACACACGTAATAATAAAAATATATAATATGATAGAGAATAACCAAATTACCCTTGAGGACAAAGGTAAAAAGGAAAATCTTCACAAATATATATAATATAATACGTATATTAACCGGGAAGTATGATTCCCGGGTCGTTATTCCCCAACGATTTGTCAAATTGAAACCACGTTTGTTGTCCAGACAATGATTTGAATTGAAAACAAAGATTGATTTGATTATCTAGTTCTACAAATTAAAATAAGCAAATGATAACAATTAAGCACGAAAAACAAATAACGGGAGATTAAACTTTAACTAAATATGCAAAACGGGAACCCTAAATGGCAATTAAAAACCCTAAATTTTCAAATTTAAACCTAAAATGAATTTTTCTTTTTAAATAGACTCTAATTGACTAAAAAGTAAATTTAAAGAAAACTAGAACAAAAACGGAGTTGAAATGAGCTTAAGAACACGAAAAATGTAAACGGGAACGAATCCCGTTCTTTAAAAATTGAGATTTTGCAATTTTAACCCTATGAAAACAAAACTAATTTTCCTAGAAATTTTATGATAAAAGAAAATTTTCTAAAAAAGATTTATATTTTTTTGATTATTTTTCTATTTTTTAAAGTTTTTAACAAAAATAAATGTTTAAAAATACTAAACTAATTATAAAAAATTTTAAAAAATACAAAAAATAGCTTGAACTAATACGGACCTAGGAAAAATAAGCTTGGGGTCACAGCTTAATGAATAAGCCACGAAATAAGGTTAAACAGCTTATAAAGCTTAAATGGGAAAACTGTATATAAGAAATAGATTTTGTAATCTTAGAATGAAAAAGACCCCAGGGCGCGTTGGTAGTGAGGTGTGTGGTGTGTTGCTATAAAAGGGTTGAGGGTGTTGAGGTCGGGGGTTCGAGCCCTGCTCACCCCCGATTTCCACCTTCCCTATTTTTTTTTGAAAACTTATAAAAACAAAGTTTTAGATAAGCTGAAAATAAGCACTTTTAATAAAAGAAACTTTTTATGAAAAGCCCTAAATAAGCTGTAAATTAGTTTAAAAGACAGGAAAATACAACTAAAACTAATCTTTTTGGTTTTTTCAAAATTTTAGAACTCAAAAGAACTGAAATAAGCTAAAACTCAAGATCAAAAAGCACTTTTATACTAAACCTAACCTAATAAGCTAGTCCAAACTAGAAACAAGCAAATTAAGCCAGAAATAGCTTAAACAGATTACTACTACTTATATTTTTGGCTTTTTCAAATTTTAAGGACTCAAAAGCTAACAATAAGCTACACTAATGAAACTTTAAGCTATTGATAAACTAATACTAACTTAATAAGCTAAACTTGAAAGAAATAAGCAAAAAGTAACAAGCCATAAGCTAGGAATCAAAATAAGCACTTATGAACACTTTACAACCAAACAGACTTTAAGCCTTCTTTTGACTTAAAATTAAGCTAGCAAATAAGTAATGAAAGAAATAAGACTAGAATTTTCTGAAAGCTTGATTAAAAGACTATATGAAAAAGCTTTTTGAAAGGAATAGTGAAAACAAAAGCTTATTGAAAAAGCTTGTGAAAAACAGACAGAAAACTCAGAAGGGACTGATTTTGAAAAAGAAGAAAAGTAAATTTTGAGCTTAAAAACAGATGATCTAAAGAGCTTTTTCTGAAAAACAACTTTAAACCAATTAACCACTACCCTAGATCTAATTGTATGCTGAATTTCAAATCCTAAGATATAGAATTACTATCTGAATTTTGAGCTAGAAAAAAGACTTTTGACCTTAAAAACTGCTGATGCAGTTGACATTAAAATGACCAAAACTTAAAACCTATAAATGCAGACCTTATGCAGATTACTTCTACTCTATTTAAAACCAAACTAAATGTAAATTAAGTAAATGCAAAAGCTAGATCTGAACAAAACTCATTATGCAAGAAGAAATTGACAGATTTGAACCTAAGAACAACTAACTTATGAAAACTTGATTTACCTTAATCTAACTTTTGAAACTAGCTTAAACAAATTTAAATAGGAGATTAAAACCAACAACTAAAAACCAAAGGCCTCTAGCAGTACTAACTTGCAGTTAGTACTGCTATGCCAAACACCCCTTTAAAAATCAGAATACTCATTTTTTTGCTTATGAAAAACAGATAGCATACTCAATTAACAAATACCAGATGATAAACCTATTATATCAACCTTAATTAACAATTTTCAATAAGCTAATAAGCCAGATTCATTAAGCTAATAACTATGCTAATATTTTTTGGTTTTTATAGATTTTTAGGACAAATTATGAAAAACTAAGATCTATGCTATAAAAGCTAAAAACAGATAGTCAAACAAGATTAATAAGCATAATGAAACAAAATTAAGCACAAATAAGCTAGAGTTAAGCAGAAAATAAGCAAATGCAACTTATTAAACTAAGATACTTGAATTTAAAAGAAAACTTACAAAAACCTTAGCTAAACAAAGGCAATAAGCTCAAGGAGCTATTTCTACAGCTCTAGCTTATCAAATGATAAGCTAGTAAAGTCCTTATGAACTCATCCATGGCTAGTTCATCATCCAAAAGCTCAAAATCCAATAGGCAAAGGTAATTAACTGATTTTTATAGTTTAAGTAGATTAAATGCTTATTATGAGCTTAATTTGAGCTTAGAGACTCAAAGAGCTTAAGATGAGCTTGTGAGGAGCTTATGTAACATTAAAAGCTTATTAAACAAAGTTTTAAGTGAATTTGAGAAAAGCAAATACGAATTCTATTAATGAAAAAGTTGAGTACAATTCTGAAAAGGAAATTACATTTAAGCAAACATTAAGCTAAAACATTTTAAATGAAAATTACAAAAGCTAATTTTAATAAGCTAATTTATAAACTACTCCTAGATATCCCTTGTAAGTGAGGCTTTGCTTCTATTTATACTAGTTAAGAGAAGCTTCTAGGACTCAAATTCAGTTATGCGCTCCCTTAAGCCACCCTTTGTTGTATCCCAATCATATGGATCTAAATTATCTAGCCCTTGGAACGTTTTCGGTGAGCACACGGATTGCCAACGTTGGATTCCGTGTGTCAGATCCATTGTGGTCTTCTTTTAAAAGTCTTTAGTGTAAAATCCATTCCTTGTGTGCTTTCTTCATTCCAACGTGTCCTCACTTGTGTGGGATTTAACCAATGAGAGCGCTTGGTGATGTAATACTCTGCCAGCTTGTACTTAATCCCTTGAATTGTCTATCTACGTGGTAAAACGGGGTTTACTTTTATAAAACAGGGAAGAAGGTGAATAGTGGTAACACCTTTTCCCTCGTTTTACTTTTATAAAAGGGGAAGTTTGACTTTTCTTTTGACCCGGGTTTTATTTTGACTTCGGGTTTATATAAAGGGTTTGGGCCAGGAAATGTGTTTTGGGCTTGGGCAAGGGTAACAGGGATTGGTTTTTTGGGTTTTATAAGTAGGATAACGACCGTTAGTCCTGTGTTGATAAAGGACTAACGGTGTTAGGGTTTAGGGGTTTATTTTGTGATTTGATTTAACTTTAAGGGTTTTTATGGTGTTTTGGGAGTTTTGTCATTTAGTGGTTGACTAGTGTTGACCATGTTGACCAAGGGTTGACTTTGGTTGACCTTTGATAGCATTCTCCCGGCTCTTTGTGTGCTCTTCCGTTCCCGCGTCCGTGTTTGTTTGGTTTTGACCATTTTCTTATGATTTTTGTAATATCCGTACCTACACAATCACAAAGACAAAACAAGCAATATACAAGCATTTAAAGCATAATTTTATCTATTTAGGGCCATTTTTGATATAAAACGGATATGTGTTTTCACACATATCAAAATTCCCCAAACTAAACGATTGCGTGTCCTCATGTAATATTATATGCTCTATAACCAAATACCTCAAAACTTCTCAAACTAAATCTTTGAAAAGTAGCAAAGACTTTTGTGGAGAGAGTTAAGAAATCACAAGTTATAAAACACCCCATTTTCCCATTTTTATAAAACTTTTTCATTTTTTTTAAATAAAACTTTAAAATATTTTTCATTATTTAAGAAATCACAAGTTATTTATTTTTTCAAAATTTGTTACATCTGGTCAAAGTTTGTTACATCTGGTTAAAGTTTGTTACACCTGGTCAAAGTTTGTTAGAACTGGTCAAACTCGGTAGTCAAAGTTTGTTACACCTGGTCAAAGTTTGTTAGAACTGGTCAAACTCGGTAGTCAAAGTTTGTTACACCTGGTCAAAGTTTGTTAGAACTGGTCAAACTCGGTAGTCAAAGTTTGTTACACCTAGTCAAAGTTTGTTAGAACTGGTCAAACTCGGTAGTCAACTGGTCAAACTCGGTAGTCAACTGGTCAAATTCAGTAATGTTTATTACACCTGGTCAAAGTTTGTTAGAATTGGTCAAACTCGGTAGTCAAAGTTTGTTACACCTAGTCAAAGTTTGTTAGAACTGGTCAAACTCGGTAGTCAACTGGCCAAATTCGGAAGTTTGACTGGTCAAATTCAGTAAAGTTTGTTTCAACTGGTCAAAGTTTGTTACACTTAGTCAAAGTTTGTTTCATCTGGTCAAAATTTGTTACATCTTGTCAAAGTTTGTTACATCTGGTCAAACTCGGAAGTCAAATTCAGAAGTCAAATTCGGAAGCCAAATTCAGTAATTTTTTGGTCAATAGTCAAACTCGGAAGTCAAATTCGGAGGTCAAATTCAGTTATTTTTTGGTCAATAGTCAAACTCGGAAGTCAAATTCAGTAATTTTTTGGTCAATAGTCAAACTCGGAAGTCAAATTCAGTAATTTTTTTGGTCAATGGTCAAACTCGGTTTTCACTTAACACGTTTTTGAAAACGCGTTTTGGGACTAAATCTCATTCAGATCTGAGTTTATTTCCTAATTTCAAATTTAAAAAAGTTTATAATCAATTGAAATTGATCAATTACGGTTTTATCGTAATCTTGATTCCTTTTCAATTGATTCTTCTGAGAAAATTGTGATATTTGTAAACGATTTGATTTGTGTGAAATTGATAGTTAGTGTGGATCTGAAAGTTTGTGCGTGATTTGGTTTAAGTGATAATTTCGATTAACTTTTTGAGTCCTTGTCGAAAATTTTTGGGTTCGTTGTGATAAATAGAGAAAATGGGATCAAACGAGGAAATAGTTCAATTACTTCAAAAGACACAAACGATTTTCAAACAAACACAGCGTGACAAAG
>BQNB010138844.1:0-17643 GCA_026074375.1 Tanacetum coccineum
AAATAAGCTCACTCGAAAAGCTCTAAATCAAAAATAATATAAAATAAGCTAGTCTAAATAAGCTATTAAAGAAGCTTATTATAATATAAGCTTAAGATATCGGATCCAAAAATAAACTATAAGCATGAGCTTATTTGGAAATAAGCAAAAGAAGAGAAAGAGTAAAAGAATAAGCATAAAAAGAAAATAAGCATTAAGAAATAATAAGCATTTAATAAAAACTAACCTCAAACATCTTCAATAATAAGCTCAAAATCTTGATTACAATAAGCTAATAAGCTTTAAAAAGCTTTTACAAAAAATATTAATAAGCTAAACTAAATAAGCTAAAATCTACACTACTTTTTTGAGAGTAAACTAGAAAAAAAATAAAATCCTAACTAACACCAATGTTGTTGCTGCTTGAGATGTATTTATAGCCCAAGTAAGAAGGGCAATTTCATCATTTCAGGTACTCATCCAATCAAATTGCTACATCTAAGGGCATTATAGTATTTTCCTTTGCTCCACCGACTCAATCATAGCTTAATATTCACGCCAATCATTGTCTCGGTCTCCAAACCTCGTACCTAATCATATGCAGCTGTCATTCCCTCGATCCACCAATCACATGCTGCCACGTCAGCTTCTAGAACCTCGTATCTGTCGAACCTTATACACCAATGATTGCCTCGGACTCCAAACCTCGGACCTGCACAGTACCTCGTACCAATTATTAGAATGCCACGTGTCACCACCTGAGTGGTACCACGTGGTGTAATCACTGTTCCGGCACCATCACCGGAGCCACCACCGGACCACCGGTCAACGGCGGCAGTCAACGGTGGCCAACGACGGTCAACGGCGGCGGCCAACGACGGTCAAAGGTGGCGGACCACCGCCGGACCACCGGTCAACCACCAGTCAATGGTGGTTGACCACCAGTCAACAGGCGGGTCAACGGGTGACCACCGCTACCACGTGGCAGCCAAGTGGTGCCACGTGGCAACACGTGGCTGCTGACGTGACGTAGAGGGGATAATACCCTCTTGCTAAGTTTCAAACTCACGACCTCTAGTGTAAAATCTTAAGGAACCAAACGAGACCACCTGTGCTAGGCAGTGGTCTCATAATACTTATGCAATATTATTTATTTAACCCTTATTTGGCCTAGTTCATTTATACTAGTATTAAAGGTTCAAACAGGGATAAAAAGGTTCAAAAATAAAAAGGGATCAAATAGTGAAGGCCAGTAACCGTTGGACTCGAAATTTTGTGCTCTTTCCAGAGTTGATCAAGGAATATTCACGACTTCGTTTAAACCTCGATAAACGTGAAAACGTCATCAAAAGTCACCAAAAATTACCGTTTTTGCTTTGTTTTCAATCCTTGTACCGTAAGACATAAAAACACAATACAAACATTAATTAGCAACATATTATAATGCTATATTTTAGTGTTTTAGTCCGTATTAGCATTTCCCGAGGTACAAATGATGTGTGTTATAGCTGCACATCAAAGCACGCAATCAAGGTCAACAACAAAACACAACTCCATCTACTTCAACAACCGTTGCTGCAGATATACCTCCATTGAACATCAAACAACACATGAAACCATAATCAAGCACCAATTCAAGCCCTCACTGTTACTGCTATAGAGAAACATAATTACAAGCAGAAGCCAATAAAAACATGCATAAATTGACAAGACGAATTTATCAACATCTTTAGTACACCGGTACAAGAACGATGGGAGACATCATCTCGTTATAATTGAACTCTACAACATGCATACATTCTATCAACGCACCTCTATGAACACGTTGGACAAAAGATCATCTTTAGAACAATAATTGAATTCCTTCTCATCAATAGATAAGATGTCAGCTAGAAACAGATGGTGAGATGTGTATGTTCACACTCATTGTGAGTCGAACTGAACCGAATAACATCAAAGAAGCCATGGCTGATTCTGCATGGATTGAAGCGATTCAAGAAGAACTTCACCAGTTATGATCGATTAGATGATTGGGAAAATACGACAACCACAAGTGCAAAAAAATATATTACATGAAGAGGCTCTGGAAAAACAAAACGTGATGAGGAGAATACTGTAATTCGCAACAAAGCTCGTCTTGTAGCTAAGGGATACAACCAACAGGAAGGAATTGACTTTGAAGAGTCATTTGCTCTAGTCGCTTGATTAGAAGCTGTCCGGCTATTCCTTGCGTATGTTACACACAAGTCATTTCCTATCTATGAATAGGTCATAAACACAGTTTTCTAACGTTCCTCTGATGGAATAATGTACGAAAACTACCCAGATGGTTTCGTAATCCACATCATACTGACAAGTCCTATCGTCACAGAAGATTTATATGGACTCAAGCAAGCTCCAAGGGCATGGTATGATGAACTCTCCAACTTCCTGGTATCCAAAGGATTCTTAAAAGGTTCTATTGATCCAACTCTGTTCATTAATAAAAAAAGGAGAAGACATATGCTTGAGTAAAATTACGGATGAATGTCCCATTATTTTGGATCTACGTGAACCTAAAACATTCCAAAAAGTTGAAAAACTAATGCACATCAAGTTTTGAATGTTCCACTGAATGGGGGACTGAAATCTTTTAAGAATTCAAATCCACCAACCCCACGTGGTATCTTTCTAAACCAAGCTAAGTATGCTAAGAGATACTTAAAAAGCATGTAATAACCTCATGTATATTGTTGGTGAACTCAAATGGCAACTAAATCCCTATATGCTGACATGAGAGACACTCATGTACTTAACAGCAAGTAGACCGGATATTGTACATGCAACATGTTATTGTGCTCGTTATCAAGCGAGACCAACTGAAAAGCACCTCAAGGAGGTTAAACGGATCTTTCGGTACCTTAAGAATACCATTAATATGGGACTCTGGTATTCGAATGACACCGGTTTTGAACTAACTGCTTTTTCAAAAAGCTTCACCACGCGGCTATCTCGATTCACAAAAGAGCACATCTGTGTCATACATTTTCTAGGTGGTGATAAAGCTAGTCAGCTGTCGTCAAAGAAGCAACATGCACTTCAATGTCTGTAGCAAGAGCCGAGAAGTTGATCTCAATCTTCGTGTTGCGCTTAAGTTCTATGTTGGAAACTCAGCTCACAATTATGGCTCCAAATTGACAAAATACCTATGTATTGTGATTCAAAATCAGTCATAACCATCTCGTATGCAAATTCCGATCCAACATTACTCAGCACCAACACATTGATGTCAAATATCACTTCATAAAGGAACAGTTGAAAATGGGTATAGTTGAAATATTCTTTGATCCGAAACTGAATACCAGTAAGCTGACCTGCTTACCTAAAGCTCGTGACGAAAGATCGGTTAAGTATCTAGAGTCAACACTCATATGTAGATTTTGACTCCAGAAGGAAAATAAAACTGTAGGTTCTGGCAAACAAATTACTTTCTATGATCCATCAGGCATCGAATGTGTATAATATTTTTATTTTTCCCTTTATTTTGATTTATAAATATTTTTAAAAAAGAAAATACAAAAATATAAAACCAACAAAAAGAAATAGAAAAATATAAAATCTAGAAAAACAAAATATATATTCAGAAAATTTCAAAATTTCAAAATTACCAAAAAGAATCTACTCGACATAATCTCATGGAATCGATCACATTATTACGTCCCTAGAAATGTCGAATTAACATTGACACGTGGTGTGAAAATGAAAGTCTCGAGCAGAGTTTAAATGTTCAAAACATATCATTTTCTAAACTTTTTCTTAATGAAACTTATGTAAAAATCAGTACATACCTCTGACCTTAATGTAAGGAAAGTGATACCTATTAAAGATAACTTACATCCTGTCAACGAGAAAGTCAATTTTCTCAGTCTTGAGCTATTATACGAAACATTCAAAGTTTTGAGCTCATGACAATGGCTTACAGTTACCTCAGACTGTAACCCAGACCCAAATGTTAGGGAAGTGTACGCTTCAGTGCGCTTACTCTAAAAATAGAAGAGAAGTCTTCTATCATGTTTTTAAAACCGTTGAACATAATTTTTCAAAAAGAACTTTCAATGTCAAATTGTCTGAAATATAATTTGTGGAATCTTTTCATAAAAAAGTGGTAATTGTTAAAATTGTGTGTTCAACACTCCTTCCTCAATAAAGTTTTAAAAAGTGTGGTACAACAATTCATATTATGGGATCAATTTTAAGAGGGGGCTTTTAAAACCAAGCCTTTTAATGTAATTTTGGTACATTTCATAAAGACAAGTTTATGTATCCAAAAACATTTCGTGAAATAAAAATGTTGAAAAAATAAGTTCAATTAATAATATACATTTACCACTAAGGCATCTCATTCTCCGTCTTCAAACATATTTGAGGTGACATATCATTTTTTCTCTTGTAACGACATATTTTAAAAATTATGTATCCCCATTACAATGTTGAAGGGGTCTATCAAAAAAATGAATTCATGCAATATTATGGTATAATATTTCTCCCATGTCATATTTTCATGTCATAATTGTAATTAATTAGATATTTCAAATACTAAGAGATTATTATTAATTAAATAAGGGAAAAATTGTGATTAAAATACGATATAAAAAGAAATGTGATCTTAAGACCTCTAAAGTGCAACACTTTCCTTCACGTTCAAAAACAAATTCGAATCTCAATGCACATGTGTGGGAGAGTCTTACAAAATGTCTGTAGTCAAAGGTTTATGTTCGATATCTACTATCCCAACAACTAATAATCGTCACGACCTTTTAGAAGACATAATGTTTAATGTTAAGGGGGGGTATAAGTCCTATTATCAACCAAACCGAAGGGAACTACCCATGGACATTCCATATTTAGAATAGAATTCCATAGTATGAATTGGAATGAATTATATAAGGGAAGAATCGACTAAGGTTGAGCTAACATTGGAACTAGGGGTGTAAACGATCCGAGCCGAGTCGAGTTTTGGCCTAAACGAGCTAGGCTCGTTTATTAACTACTCGGCTCGAGCTCGGCTCGAGCTCGAATAAACTTTTATAAATTGGCTCGAGCCGAATATTTTTTGTTGTTCGAGCTCGAGCTCGAAGCTCATTTAAGATATTTACCATTTTGTACTATTACAATAAATTTAACTATCAGGCTAAAAATGCTCGTATAAAATATCGAGCTTGATAGGACATCGCTTATGTAATCTCCAAGGCTCGCGCTCTGAAAGCTATTACCTTAAAATAATTTTGGGTATCCATTGAAGGCTCAAAATAAAGTTAATATAATAACTTATAAGGATCGACAAATATTTTTTAAGACACAATAAATAAATGTTTAATAACATCTAAAGTTTAACTAAGTTTTAAAATAGGTTGGGACTTTGCTTATATAGAGGTTGTTTTCTCTGTGAAGTTTTCCGTCTTCAAGCAATTTGAGATAAGTCTACTAGACCATTCTCTCTTATATTTAAATTTCTCATGTTCATTTGATATTTAAACTCTATTTTTTATTTTTTGTCTAAGAATTTCTTAATTTAGAAACAAAAAAAAAAATTAAACTTTTATATATTTTTAAATTTTAAAAGAAAAATGAGATTGTTTGTTGCAACATAAATTTCAAACTTATGGTATAAATTTATATTTAAACCATGTTAAAGAGTTTTTTTATTTAAAAACTGCCTATAAATATGTGATATTTCGATGATTTCAAACAGAAAAAAAATAACAAAGCAGAACACCCCTTAGCCATTAATCAGTATTTATAGCAATATTCTCAAACCTTGTGTTTGTTAAAGAGCTTTATTTTTAGGTGTTGCATCTTTCTTCAATTGCTTCCATCACACGCAAGGCTACATAAAATCAAATGAAACTAAAAGTATTATGATTACATGAATTAGGAAAGCCTAGTATAATAACATCGACATAAAGTTATGATAAAATATAAGTAAACTGATTTAAAGGCACGCTTAAGGAAAAAAGCAATTGAGATAATTTTTTTATCTAATTTAAACTTTTTTGCGACGTTGTTAAACATCAATTGTTATCGTTTTAGTAGTATGTAATGTTTTTTTGTGTTCTATGTATATGCTTTTGTAAGCTTACTATAAATTTGTTAACTAAACCTATGCTGTCAAGTGTCAAGTCATTTCATATACATTACCTCATAACTAGCAATCTATTTTTCGATAATCATTATACGTTAACATCAAAATTAATAACATTAAATATCGACTTGAGATGGTGGCAATGAACATCTTAAAAAAATATCTCCGTTTGGGTGATTATACTTTTACTATACTAGAACTCGTTGCAAAAGTAAGCATTATTTTTGATAGCGATAAGCTTTTATAGTTGCATGATCATTTCATACGTTTTTTATAAACATAAATTTCAATATGCTTCACTTTTAATCTTCATCACTTTCACTTTCATCAATTAGAATCTAAACCCTTTTCCGTCCAACAACCAAAACTTGATTATGAAGTTCTCAACAATCGGCGTTAGCATGTCATCATCATCATCATCATCAGATAATCATCTGAGATGACAATAACATCATCACAGTTCCAGATGACGAATTTGGATCAAAAAACGAATTGGTATTGGGTTGTAACATTCCGTATTTCAGGTCAATTTACGACGCCATCTATTTTACTAATTAATTTATGTTATTCCCGTACGCGTTTTACTTTTAATATCTTATTATATAGTACAATCGCGAAAACTAAAAATCTTCAAATTTAACGTAAACGGACACCAAACAAATTAAAAATTATGCGTCAAGAAGCATTATATTATTTTTTACAGAAGGTAATAATAAACATTTTATATTATATTTTTATTGTGATGACGTAAAACTTTTAGCATTTCGCAATAAAATACATTTAGGCATACCCGAAACCACCATAATTAATTTACGCCTTCAACAAATGCTTATTTTTATTTTCAATGATCAAAGTTTATAAAACTTTACCCCACTTATCAAATTGGGACGCCTCATATATACAAGAAATAAGCAAGACATATTCAATTTACATGTAATACTTTCTAAATATAATCTACAAACTTACACTTTACATTATAACATTATACTTTCATTTTTTTTTCAAGTATAATACTTTCTTTTAGCTAGCTAGATATTTCCTCTATAATTTTATGGGATGATTCATACTTTAGGGAACATAAGGATTTATAAACCATACCTAAGGTCATGTACATCTCTACACATTAATTCAAGCCATACTTCTCATACTTCCCATACTTTTGACCCATACTTTGCTAGAAAATACTCATCTGTCTTGAAACTAGTCTTCCCCCCCCCAAAAAAATGTATATAAGGGTCTCATACAAGTACAAAACACACACACTTCTCCCTTTCAAAGGTGTAAAACACAAAAATCTCTCCTTCCCCCTCCTCTTTGGCCACGGCAAACCTCAAACAACATACAAATCCATAACAAACAATTATGATTTAACTACATTACAAGCATTCCTACAATCATATTCTAAGATGTCCTAAGAAGATATGAAGGACTTGGTTAATCTTTACAATGTGTGTTAAGCAAGAAAAATAAATAATAGGGGTTTAGGGTTTTCAAGATCTTGCAAGCTTGGGGTATATAATCTAAACAAGGTTTAGATTGTGTTTGGTTATCATAATACATCACCATCGTTACCTAAAACCCTTTATGAATTTAACAATTATGCTTTTATGTGTTTTATATGTTTCTATTGTAGTCAATATCCCCATTTTAGATAAGTTTGTACTTTTGTAAAAATGGATTTTTTTGTAAACAAGATTTCCAAGACTTAAACACATGACAGTATGATGTATGATATGGATCCAAGGACTCTAATATAAGTTAATACAAGTATATAATATATTATTGGAAAAACCTTTTAATGTGGTAATTTATAATTGAAAAATATATTAAAATAACAAGTAAATATATGAGTACCTACTATTATTAAGGGTCTGTTATGGTTCGAAATCCCAAAGCATGATATTATGGGATTATAAAAATAGTACCTCTCCATACGATTCCAAAATGATAAGAAACTCGAAAAACCGGATTTTAACAGAAAAAAGATACGACAATCTCAGTTTTATCGTTAAATGAAATCTTCTTATAAAACTATTTTTATAAAATTACTAATTCACCACAGAAACTATATTTTTAAAACATCAATAAAATCGATAAAACTTTTGAAATACGAATGACATGCTCGAAAGAAACTGCTAAAACGGAGTTAAAAGAATAAGTTACGATTTTACGAGATTCACGATAACAAAATCTATAAAGAATACATATATAACTGTTATGACAGTAAAATTCACTATTCATAAGAAAAAACTCAAATGATAGAAAATGTTATATTTTGATAACACGTCTAATACGAAGGCGTGCGTAAGAAACGAAAAAACAGACTTAAAAACGAGAAGTTACGCCAATTTTACTAAAGGTATACTAATAAACGTTGTTTACTTTATAATAAGATTTCCACTAAAACTATTAGATGGTGAATAGCTATAAAAAATTATATGTGGTATTAGTTAATCAAAGTACCTATATTACAGGGAGTAATCATAAAGAGGCCTCTTCGGGTGGCTTAACGTGACAGAGTTTGTGTGGATTTACGATTTAAAGTGTCAAAGCTCTCATACGACACTACATGACCACCTTAATTATGATAGCCCGAACGATAGTACTGAAGAGCTAAACAACCTATAACTAATCAAAAGTGTTTAATACATAATCGACCTATAATTGGATTAGTTGCCTTCGAATTCCTTCGGACGCATTTTATCTATTGTGAATACTTGTTGATTTACCATAACACACGAGGTGAGATTCATAGCCCCCTTTTTACTACGTGAATGTTTTACAAATCTACGGGTTGAATTACTTGCTTGTTTTACTATTGGCCACAAGTGTTTTTCTAAGTAGTTTTCAAAGTGTTTTCCCACCCACACAAGTGTATTGCAATCCCAGATTTAAACTGCCTGAAAATAAATATTGCTAGTTACCTTATTGCCGTGAAGTCACTATTTTATCAGTAACCGTAATGCTATTGTATAAGCCGAGGATGTGGATAAATTAATCGGAGCTGACAATCCCCACCTTTCTTGGGTCACTAGTTTGATCAAGGTGCATTTTAACATTGAGAGGTGTTAGTTGTTGGCAAGCATCTATATTCCGATTGGTGTCACAAAATCTAGTTAATGGCTTACGGGTCCATGATCTAGATGCAATAAATAAACGTTTTGGAATACTGTAGTGTTTCAGATCTACTATTACTTATTGATTTTGTGGTCCTACCCTTTTTACCGATAAAACCTATGATTTCCACTCACCCTTGTGTTGACTCTTAGCCAAGTAAATTTCATGTCCTAGTGATATGAAGATTATTAGGAGACCGTGGCGGGATAACAATAAGACGGATTCTGTGTGTTTATCTAAAGTCTATGCAACTTTTATTATCCTAAAAAACAAAAGTCATCTTTTGAGTATAGAACTGTTGTTTTATTATAATATGTACTTGAAATGTTTAAGACTTTTAAAACATATTGGTACCTTAATGTATAAACTCCTGATCTTTTGCTATGCATACGAAGGAAAATCTTGTCTAAAAACGTCATTATATGGCTTATCCTTTATCCTTTGATTGTTTTACTATTGACGTAGCAACCCCATTGTTACCATCCGCTGCTAACCTGATTTGGGGTGTTACAGATGGTACCAGAGCCAAGTTAATAGGGAACTGGTCATTTCAAGAACCTAGTCTATAACCACAAAGTTTAAGGTTTCTCTTCTTTCATTATTAATACAGAATCCTTCATCGCTATCCGATATCCACGCGCGCGTATCCCTGATCCTTACTTACTTTTCCGATATCATATTGCAGTTAATACTAACTTATATATATAAATACGTTGGTTGTAGAATTCGATCTCTTACGTCTTATCTTTTGACAATTCAAATATCTATTTTCTATCGATCAATTTATAAAATACACGACTATCCTATTAATTTTATGATTATTTATATCATTACACCCATTATTTACCATATGAGCCAACACTCTGCATACATTTTACAAATTCTCAACGAATTGTGTACTTGTGTTGCCAGAATCATGCGCCCCGGAGATTTAAGAAGAGTTTTGTATCTTCCTGCGATTAAACAATTATTATTGAATTGCCCCAGCCACTTTAAATACTAGTTATGAAATCGAATTAGCAGACAGAAAAGTTGTTAGCACCAATACCATTTTACGTAGTTGCACCTTAGTCTTGTTAAATCACGTGTTCAAAATAGACTTGTTGCCAACCCGGCAAGAAGTATGATGTAACATTGTATGGATTGGTTGGATACCACCGGAGCTCTCACTTGATATGTTTTAAAGAAAGATTGTCCCCCCCCCCCCCCCCCCCCCCCCCCCCCCCCCCCCCCCTCCGTATTCCTCTTCCGAGATGGCAGATTCTTGAAGTTCAAGCGAGAGGCCGGACAAGGATCTCGATCCTTGCATGTATCAAGACTGATGAAAAAAGCTTGATGACATACGTGTTGGTCCAAGACTTCCCTGGAGAGTATTTCCAACGGATCTGTTAGTTTACCTCTATTGTCAAGAGATAGAATTTCGCATTGAACATTCCAGCGTGCGATCGCCAGTTGTTAGATCTCCATACTGGTATTAGCCCCTTCAGAAAATGTTTGAATTGTCGAACCAGCTTAAAGAACTTAAAGAAAGGGTTTTATCGACCAAGTCACTCACCATGGGGAGCAACCGTGCTCTTTGTCAAGAATAAGGGATGTGTACGCTTCAGTGCACTTACTCTACAAATAGAAGAGAAGCCTTCTATCATGTGTTTTAAAAACCGTTGAACACAATTTTTCAAAAAGAACTTTTAATGTCAAATTGTTCACAATATAATTTGTGATATCTTTCCATAATAAGCGGTATTTGTTAAAATTATGTGTTCAACACTCCCTTCCTCAAATAAGCTTAAAAAGTGTGGTACTTACAATGTCATTTTATGTGGATCAATTTCTGAGGGGGAGCTTTTAAAACAAAGCCTTTTAATGTTTTGGGTACATCTCATAAATGTCAATTATATGTATCCAAACACATTTCGTGAAATTAAAATGTGAAAATTATAATGTCAAATAATAATATACATTGTTTGAGTTAAGATCAATGTAGACCCAACATTTGTCATAGACCCATTGAACCAATCCTAGCCACTCATTTTTTTTATCAAAAATAAAAAAAGCCATTTTTCACCTTTTTTTTAAAATAAAATATCTTACAAACGGTAAATCGTCACATATTAATTTTTCTCCCATGTCATATTTCATGTCATAAATTTTAATTAATTGATATTTCAAATACTAAGAGATTTATTATTTTAAATAAGGGGAGAAAATGTGATTAAAATGTGATATAGAAGAATGTGATCTTTAAGACTCTAAGTGCAACTCTTTCCTTCACGTGCAAAACAATTTCGAATCTCAATGCACATGTGTAGGGGGAGTATTTCAAAATGTCTGTATCAAAGGTTTTATGGTTCGATCTCTATACCCAACAACTAATTGATCTCACGACGTTGATGAAGTCATAAGGTGGTTAAGGTTAGGTATAAGTCCTATGATCCAACCAGAACCGGAGGGATCTACCCATGGACATTCCATAGTTAGAATAGAAGTCCTTAGGTATGATTGGAGATGAATGATATAAGGGAAGAATGCCGACTAAGGTTGAGCTAACACTGGAACTAGGGGTGTAAACGATCCGAGCCGAGTCGAGTTTTGGCCTAAACGAGCTAGGCTCGTTTATTAACTATTCGACTTGAGCTCGGCTCGAGATCGAATAAACTTTTATAAATTGGCTCGAGCTCGAATATTTTTTTGTTGTTCGAGCTCGAGCTCGAAGCTCGTTTAAGATATTTTACCATTTTTGTACTATTACAATAAATTAACTTTCAGGCTTAAAATGCTCGTATAAAAGATCGAGCTTGATAGGCTCGCTTATTAACTCAAGCTCGAGCTCGAAAGCTTATTTACAATTATAAAAATTGTTCTGATGCTCAAAATAAAGTTAATATATAACTTATAAGGTCGACAAATATTGTTTAAGAACACAATATTAATGTTTAATAACATCTAAATGTTAACTAAGTTTTAAAATAAGGTGGGGCTTTCCTTATATATAGTTTTTTTCTCTTGGAAGTTTTCCTCTTCAAGCAATGTGGGATAAGTCTACTAACCATGTCTCTCTTATATTTAAATTTCTCTTGTTCTTTTGATATTTAAAACTCTATTTTTATTTTTTTGTCTAAGTATTTCTAGTTAGAAACAAAAAAATTATTAAACTTTTATATATTTTTAATTTTAAAAGAAAAATGAGATTGTTTGTTGCAACAGTAATATCAAACTTAGTTTAAATTATATTTAAACCATGTATAGAGTTGTTTTATTTATAATGCTATAAAGATGTGATTTTCATGATTTCAAACACGTATAAAAAATAAACAAAGCAAACACCCCCTTAGCCATTAATCAGTTTTGGTAAGATTGCGTAATATTCTCATCACCATGTCGTTTTGCTTAAAACGAGCTGTATTTTTGGTGTTTGCATTCTTTCTTCAATTGCTTCATCAAACGCACGGGATACATTTAAATCAAATGAAACTAAAAGTATTATGATTACATGAATTAGGAAAGCCTAGTATAATAGCATCGACTTAAAGTTATAATAAAATATGGAGTAAGATTAAGCACCTTAAGGAATAAGCAATTGAGATTATTTTTTTTATCTAATTTAAACTTTTTTACGATGTTGTTAAACAACAATTGTTATTGTTTTAGTAGTATGTAATGTTTCTTTTGTGTTCCTTTTGTATATGCTTTTTGTAATGCTTACTTTATAATTTGTTAACTTAAACACACTTGCTGTCAAGTGTCAAGTCATTTCTATTACATTACTCATAATAGCATCTATTTTCGATAATCTTTATACGTTAGACATCAAAATTACAGTAACCAGTATTTATCGCTTGGAGTAGCGTGCTATGATCATCTTTTAAAAATACATCGTTGGGTGATTTATACTTTTCACTATACGAGTACTCGTGCAAATAGTAGCATGATTTTACTCCCGCGATTTAAGCTTTTATAGTTGCCACATGATACATTTATACGCTTTTTTTTATAAACATAATTTTATTATTGCTTCACTTTTAATCTTCATTCACTTTACTTCTCCATCAATTAGAATCTAAACCTTTTTTCGTCCAACAACCAAAACTTGATTATGAAGTTCTCAACAATCGGCGTTAACATGTTATCATCATCATCATCATCATAATCATCTGAGATGACAATAACATCATCACAGTTCCAGATGACGAATTTGGATCAAAAAACGAATTGGTATTGGGTGTGTAACATTCGTATTTTCAGGTCATTTACGACGTCATCTATTTTACTAATTATTATTTATTTTTTTTCGTACGCGTTTACTTTTAATTCTTATTATATAGTAAAATCGCGTAAACTAAAAATCAACAATTAACGTAAACGGACACCAAACGAATTAAAGTTTTCGTCAAGCAAGCAATATATTATTGTTAGAGGTTAATAATAAACTTTTTTATATTTTTTTTTTATTTGGTTGCGGTTAAAAGTTGACCATTTCGCAATAAAATACATTTAGGCATACCCGGAACCACCATAATTAATTTACGCCTTCAACAAATGCTTATTTTTATTTTCAATGATCAAAGTTTATAAAACTTTTACCCCACTTATCAAATGGAGCTTATATATACAAGAATAAGCAAGACCTATTCAATTTACTTGTATTCTTTCTAAATTAAAATCTACAACTGTTACACTTTACATTATAAAAATTTTTATATTTATTTTTTTTTCAAGTATAATTACTTTCTTTTAGATTAGCTAGATATTTCCTCTATAATTTTATGGATGATTCATATTTAGGGATCATAAGGAATTTATTAAACACATACCTAAGGTCATGGTAATCCTCTACTCTTACACATTAATTCAAGCCATACTTCCCATACTTCCTATATACTTTGACCATACTTTGCCTAGAATCCTCAATCTGTTTTGACTATAGTCTTCCATGTATTTATACAGGTCTCATATAGTAAATACACACACAATTCTCACTTTCATGGTGTAAATACAAAAAACTCTTCCGTTTACCCTTCCTCTTGGCCACGACAAACCTTAAACAACATACAAATCCTTACAAAAATTTATTTTAACACAATTACATGATTCCTACAACATATCTAAGATGTTAAGAAGATTTGAAGCTTGGTTAAGTCTTTACAAAGTGTTAAGCAAGAAAAAATAGTATATTAGGGTATTAGGGTTTCAAGATATTGCAAGCTTGGGTTTATAATCTAAACAAGGGTTTAGTTTGTGTTGGTTTTATCATATTACATCACCATAAGGTTACCTAAAACCCTTTATGAATTTACAATTATGATTTTATGTGTTTATATGTTCTATTTAGCAATATCACCATTTAGGATATGTTTGACTTGTAAAAATGGATTTTCTTGTAAACATGATTTCATGAACTTATACACATGTTATATGGATGTAAATATGGATCTTGGACTCTATTATATGTAAGACAAGTATTATATAATAGTTTGGCAAACCTTGTGGTATTTTATTAAGTGTGAAAAAGTAGTATAAAACATAGTTTATATATATGAAGTTACCTATTTTTATTAAGGGGGGTTTTGGTTCGAAATCCAAAGCATGGATTTTATTGTTTTATAAAAATAGTACCTCTCATGACGATTCCAAACCTCATGACGATTCCAAAATGATAAGAAACTCGAAAAACCGATTTATAACGAAAAAGATACGACGATTTCAAGTTTACGTTAAATATATACTTTTATAAAACTATTTTTATAAAAGTTACTATTCACCACAGAAACTTATACTTTTAAAACATCAATAAATCGATAAAACTTTTAAATACGAAGACGTGCTCGAAAGAATCGCTAAAAACGGAGTTAAAACGAATAAGTTACGACATTTACGAGATTTACGATAACTAAATCTATAAAAATAAATATATAACTGTTATGAACAGTAAAATCACTATTCATCAGAAAAACTCAAATTTTGAAAATGTTATATTTTGATAACTCGTCTTAATACGAAGGCGTGGACGTAAGAAACGAAAGAAACGGACTTAAAACGAGAAAGTTACGCCAGTTTTACTAAAGTATACTTATAAACGTTTTTACTTTATAAATATGATTTCACTAAAACGATTAGATGGTGATGTAGCTATATAGAATTATATGTGGTATTAGTTAATCAAAGTACTATATTACTAGGGAGTTTCATAATGAGGCCTCTTCGGGGTGGCGTATCGACGAGTTGTTGGATTTACGATTTAAAGTGTCCTAGCTCCTCATACGTCACTACATGACCTCTTAATTATGATAGCCCGAACGATAGTATGATGAGCTATACGACCTATAAATAATCAAAGTGTTTAGTACTTATACGACCTATATTGGATTAGGTTGCCTTCGGATTCCTTCGTGACGCATTTTTCTATTGTGAATACTTGTTGATTACCATTCACTCGAGGTGAGTTCATAGCCCCCTTTTTACTACGTGATTGTTTTACAAAATCTACGGGGTGAATTACATTGCTTGTTTTACTATTGGACACAAGTGTTTTTCTAAGTGTTTTCAAAGTGTTTACAAAGTGTATGCTATCCAGATTACTGCCTGAATATTATTGCTAAGTTACCTTATTGCCGTGAAGTCCCTATTTATCATGAACCGTTAATTGCTATTGTAGTAAGCGCGAGTGTTGTGGATAGATCTATCGGGACTGACAATCCCCACCTTTCCTTGGGTCACTAGTTTGATCAAGGTGCATTTAACATTGAGAGGTGTTAGGTTGTTGGCAAGCATCCTATATTCTGATTGGGGCACAAATCTAGTTAAGGCTTCGGGGTCATGAGCTTAGTGCAATAATAAACGTTTTGGACTACTGAATGTGTTTCAGAGTCTACTATTACTTCGATCTTGTGGTCCACCCTTTTTACCGATAAACCTATGATTTCACTCAACCTTTGTGTTGACTTTTAGCATGTAATTTCAGGTCCTAGGGTATGAAGATTGGAGGGGAGCCGTGGCGGATATCAATGAAGACGGATTCTGTGTTTTATCTATATTCAATGCAACTTTTATTATCTTTAAAAACTTAAGTCATCTTTTGGGTATTATGAAGCTTTTGTTTAATTAAATATGTACTTGAAATGTTTATTACTCTTTTAAAACATATGCGACCTAATGTATAAACTTTGATATTTTGCTATGGCATCGAATGAAATCTTGTCTTAAACGTCCATTTATGGTCGTTTCCTATATCTTGATTGTTGTACTTTGACGTAGCACCCCATTGTTACCATTCCGCTGCTACATGATTTTAGGGGTGTTACACATATTGACTATGCCAGTGTTTGGATGTGTGCTTTAAGAAGTCAATCAAACTTGAAATGTATATTAGTTTTACCAAGTTTGATGGACCAAAGTTTTCTTAAAAACTAATAAGTTATATAATTTAATTTGGTCATCAAGTATATTTAGTGAAACAAAGTTATATTGTTTTTTGCACATTACTCTAACTTGCCACAATTTGGAACAAGTTATAAATTAGCTTAATGTTTGTTTGACTATAATGATGTGATAGCGCTGCTCATATTAGGCTCTAACAGTGTTGATCACATGATCATTTTGTCATTTCATTTTCAAAAAACCCATCACCATGAATATGTTATATTGAAAATAAGCTTTTCGTGCATATCCTATAATATATTTAAGAATAAATGATCTCTAAAAATTCTTTTTAGTTTAGAAGACATATTTTATGGTCATTTAAGGAAGATCACATGCTTACTATATCTGATCATGGTCAATGGATTCTTTTCAGTCGAACTTTGATCAAAGTAAATGTACCTTTTTTTTCAAAAACTCTTGTTTGATTCAAAGGTTGTACCTGCAGTTAGTATAATATCTTGATTTTACGTCAACTTATAGTACCCTAGATCTGTTAGTGTGTAGTAGCTTCATCATGATTATCATTGATGGAATTTGTACTACATCTGAAACTTGATCGTAAAGAAACTAAGGGTAATAAATGTAGTAACCGTTCAATTTTACCCGTTTGACCATAAAATATAAATGACCTGGCTTGATTCTTTTATAAGCAAATGGGTCGATATTTCCATTTCCATTTTTTGCTGCAAATGATCTGTTTAAAATGCTAAAATGCTGAAGCGGGCCAGTTTAATGTCGCATTTGTAGTACCACAGGTACCATGTTATACCTACTTCATTATTTGTGTTTATGGTCCTACAAGAAATCAATGTTTCTTAACTAATGTCACCTGATTCTATGCAGATACATGTCTAGCATCATAGTGCCAATTCTATCAATATTAACAGCAAAATGTGGGATATGTACTTCAAGGATCTTCTTCCTAGGTTGTCTCCACTGCCAAACACCATATGGACCAAACCATGAATCAAAACAATCGATGATTTCTTACTATGACCAACTTTAGACAA
>BQNB010138845.1:3523-14964 GCA_026074375.1 Tanacetum coccineum
CGAATTATATTATTTTCTTATTATTTATTCATTTAATTATATAAACTTTAAGCATAAAAAAATATAATAAACAAACCTAACTCTAACAAGTCTTATATGTTATCAGGGCCGTCCCAAAGATTTCGGTGGCCCTGGGCATGGCTAATATATAGGCCCTTTAAACACACAAAATGTACATGTGTGTGAAAGCGTCGATTAACTATGATACTATAAAAACTGTTATAAATATGAGGAGAATGATAAACTAATTATTAAATGAGTACACTATTATGTCCAACAACTCAAGTCTCAACCAAAATAATACACAACAAATATTCGATAATTGAAATATTCTAATATCATACTAGTAAATAAATATCTTAAGCGGTAGTAATTAAAATATTAAATAACAATTAGTTCATACGAAGTATAATTCGTCCATTAGATTTAATAAAAAGGGCCTATCACCCAATTAATATATATATACTGGATCTAAATATTTTGGTGCCCCTCTACAACATTGGGCCCTGGGCTTTGCCTAGCCTATCCTTGATCTCCACCGGGCTTGTATGTTATGCAGACCAACCTTTTAATAAACATATCTTCAAATCAAATATAAAAACTAGTATAGCACGTATAGAGAGGATGTTTAGAAATTACTTGGTATTGCAGTAACGTAAACTCCTAAACCTTCATGACTTGCACAAATTTGACTCCTTCCTATTCTTGATGCTTTACTCGATCGATTAAGGTTTTTGGGGAAGAATCACCATGTGAGATACGTCAGGTATTCAGTAGTACCACATAGGTAAAATTAGGGATACAAACCTGTGCAAGTTGGAGAGTACAAAATCGGATAACAAGTCAATTAGAGTTAGTCGACTTGAGGAATCAACTAGTAAGTCAATTTGTCAACATAAAGGTTTTCAAACCCTTTGGTCTCTCGACCGATCGAAGAAGGGAGAGAGAGGAGAGGAATCTGGGGTTTAGAGGATTGTTATGAATCCCATTAAGAAGCATTGGTATTTAGAGAACATCATAGAACATTCCACATATAACTAAAATTCTGAAAGTACACAAATTCGTTACAAATCAAACATTACCCCTCTTTTGTTTAGGGGGGTCGGCCGAACCATCATAAACCTCTGGGATTTGTGGTTTTTCTTTTTAAGTAATTTATATATTCATCACGTTTTCCTCATTACCAACTTACGTGTTTCGTTTGGTGTGCACCGGGGTGACCATCAGCATCTATACGAGTAGTTCCTTACGCACTAATTCTTTCGAATAAAGCTTACAAAAGATAAAAGGATTTGTAACTTGATGATATTGTATGGCATGTCAATGTTTGGGACGAGTTTAAATAAAACAATTCCTTAAACTAAAATAAGTAGGAGATATTTGTGGTCATTCGATGATCAAATCAAAGGACCATATAGCATCTATGCAAATAATTGCGACTTTCTTCAATTAACAAACCAATGTAGGAGGGTATTAAGGTCTTTAAACACACCAACCGTTTCACACTTTCACCATCATCCCAGAATTCATACATTTAATATAATTATGTTATCAATCAATTCTGCAAATAAAAATAACATCATCATACTTTGATAATTCATTAATTTTTTTGTTCATCGTCCTCCTTTTAGATCGAAAATAACCTGATTGATAATTTTGATCGATAATGACGATGATCGATAATGTGAGAAACTAGAAGGAGGGTTGAATAGTTTTACCAATTAAAATTTTGATTTAATTGTTTAGTTGATTTATATATCTATTTGTATATATCTTTTTGGCAACTATTAATAAGTATAAAGATAAAGGTTATATCACACTGGTATTTATAGTGGTTCGCCTACAGGTCTCCTTCATTGCCTTACTCTACTCCCTGAGTCACATACTCGAGAGTTCGAATTAACTAGACACCAAAACTCTTTCAAGTGGCGGAGAAGCGTCACAACGTCGCTAACCCTTTATCCGGTACTAAGCTAAACACCAGGTTCTACATGGATGAACCAATCCTACTTCCACTTACCCTTTATACTGTACTAAGCTAAATACCGTGTCCCGATGTGAAGGAACAAAACCTTCATAATTCTTACCCTCTACTAGGTGCCAATCATTTCACCAAGATCTAACAAAGGTATATCTATCCTTATATTATACAATATATTTCACAATCTTTCTAAATGCTCCTAACATAACATGACACACGACTCGATTTATTATGATGAAGATTGATGCCTTGAGATCAATAGATATATCTTCATGGGATGAGAGACACTTGCTACAAGTAATCCTTGATGCTTGATCTCGTATGCAAAATTCGGTATAACTTCTCCTATTAAGAAATTCACCAAAACACTAAAATGAAAAAGAACATGATCAATGATTAACTAATATGAGAGTTAAAAACTATGTTAATTGATGCCTAAAACAAGATAAATGACTTGGTATATATAGGCATGGAAGTTACTATAGCACGGTTCTGCCGGTTCCCTTACCACAATGGAACTGGCTAGTGCAAACCAATAGAATCGGGTAACACTATAGCCCAATTCTTGGCGGTTCCATCACCTCAATGGAACTTGTTAGGACCTAAGATATCATTTCCACATCATGTAGTACACGAAATAAATAAAAGAAAAGAGAATGAAGAAAGAAAGAAGAAAAGAGAGAAAAGAAAGAGTGTTTGGATTGCTATGTGTACAACGAAAGATTAAAAATGACAACCAACCCCTCTCCATGTGTGGAGAGTGTGTTTTATACCACCTAGTGATGCCTAGGTTTGTTAACGGGCCAGGCTCAGACTTTAGTTAGGCTTAAGCCCAAAACTAGTACAAGATTAGAATAAACTTACGATCCTGTTTACCCTTTTAGCCTATTACAACGCAATTCTTAATAAAGATTGAGTTTCTTTGTTCGACTCAATATTTTGAGGCTAACAATCTCCCCCGAAGCGAGGTCTTTGAATCTTGCTTCCTTAGACTTGTGGAAATTGATTTGTCGTCGAGTTCTTGAGTATTGGTCTTGGTCTTTATCTTTGTTGTAGGCTTGTTCCTTCATGTTGTGTGATCTTTGATCTAGAGCCTTTGTCATTGTCTTTCAACTTTGTCTTTAGTTCCGAGATCTTTAAATCTTTCTCCTTGAGACCTTTGCCACCTTGCGATCTTGTGACTTGACCAACATGCTCATACTTTACATCATCTTGAAAGCTTACTAACAATCTCCCTTGACAATCTTTGTCTTAATAATCTTGATATCTTAAAGGAAGATCGTTGGATATTAGAGTTGCGGAAGTCTTTGTCTTTAATTCTTGAGCTTTCTTGATTCTTGAATCTTGATGCTTATAGTATGTCTCTGTAGCTTGAGCATAAGCATGTGGAAATGAATCTGACTCAGCTGGAATGAGGCTGCAACACCGTCGTTTGTACATGCATGTTAATGTTAGTGATAAACAGCAGATATGGATGAATATGGCTTTGTCATTCATCACAGGTCGGTTACATTAACCTCTGGTTCCGTGAGGACCGTTTTACAATATGAATATTGTACCTGTGATCAAGTAGATTCAATTTAAGAAGAACCTCCTTGAGAGGGTTTCCAGCTGTACTAGCTTGTTCTCATTATCAGAACGTCTCAAAGCAGACAACACGATAAGAGTGAATCAGTTAGTTACTATCTTACTGATTAAGTCGTCAATTCATTTACTGGACCAAAATCGATATCCAGTTGACACAAGTTTTATTCATATAGAATCTTGCAAGTCACCAACCGCATAGCTATTTTAGGTTCACTCTAGAAGGATTTTCATTTGTCATTGTGAATACTAAAGAGTATCACTCTAAATGTTCTGGCAAAATCACAAGGTTATTGCGTAGGACTCTTTTGTTATCACTTGTGTTCTAGATGGTGAACGACAAGTGTTTATTATGGAATGTGTCCTAATGAAATTTATATATTGATCTCTTAGGCTCTAGACTCGATTTGTGCGTTTTGGTTTTAGTGATCGGAGGCTGATCGGAGGCTGGAGCAGACTGCCACCTTTTCAATACCAACTAACTCGGAGTGAGAAAGTCGATAGATAACGTGTTTATCTCCGTAAGAAATGAAACAAGAGTATTTTGAAAGACCTTGAGTGGCTAGGAAGGGTTGTGGATTGCATCACTGGTCCATGATGTATGTCTTCAATACCAGCAATAATCTTTGTGATTCTGATAGATTATGTATTGACATGGTTTCTGCCTAAAGTGTATGGAGGGCTTCTTTCTTTAGACCCTTTATCCTTACATTTCTTTTTTATTCTTTAACCCCATCAATGCTTACCAAGATGTCATTACTAACACCTTGTTATGATTGTTCTAATGTTAACTCAGTCT
Source organism: Tanacetum coccineum (assembly GCA_026074375.1). Taxonomy (NCBI): domain Eukaryota; kingdom Viridiplantae; phylum Streptophyta; class Magnoliopsida; order Asterales; family Asteraceae; genus Tanacetum; species Tanacetum coccineum. The sequence goes on from BQNB010138845.1 coordinate 7,888, forward strand.
TAGTCGGCATTATTCCCTTTACTTATTCATCTCCAAATCATACCTAAAGACTGCTATTTCTAACTATGGTGTATCCTCGGGTAGATCCCTCCAGTTCTAGTTGGATCATATTACTAATACCAACCTAATCACCTTATTACTATAGAATCGTCATGAATTAATAGGTTGTTGGGTATAAGATCGTAACCATGAAACCATTGAAAAATCAATCAAAGTGTTTGATATAAATCAAAACATTTACCACTTTGAGAATTTCTTTCTTTTGAAATGCTCCCCCTTCACACGTACATTGATATTCGAAAGTGTTTCGGACATGTGGGTAAGAGTGAAAAGCACATGAGTCTTTTGAATCACTTATTATTTTTCTAGATCACATTTTAATCACATTTTCTCCCCTTATTTAGAATTCTAAATCTCTTAGTGTTTTAAATACCAATTGATTGAAATTTGTCTTGAAAAATCCAATGGGGAGAAATAATATACCACATATATTGCATGAATTTTTGGAACTGTTCTTCTTGCTCCTCCCTCAATTTTACGTATGTTTGACAACAACAAAAATGATACTAAGTTGTAAAAATGATATAAAACTGAGGGTGAGACAGTGTTGAGCACATAATTTTAAAAGATTATGAAATGTCATGGAAGAATTCTTGAAAAATTATGCTCAGACACTATATCATCTTATAACAAACATTCTTAAGTAAGTTATGTGATGATTACTGATCTGTTATTAAGATACTTTTTATAATGTTTTGAATACATAAGAATTGTCATGAGATGATGTATCCAAAAAACATTAAAACTTTGTTTTTCAAAAAGCTCCCCCTCAAAAATTGATCCATTTGTAAAAACGATTGTCGTCAAGAACCGTGTGAGGGATGGAGTGTTGAACAAACACTTTTGAAATATACCATAATTGTAAAGTCACTTTTTGTGAAATGTTGTCATGAAAGTCATTCTTGAAAAATTGTGTTCAACCTTTTGAAAAAAATCGCATGTTAGAAGACTTCTCTTCTAACTATAAGGATAAGTGCACTTAAACGTACACTAACCTTTTCTTGAGCTCAAAACTTTGAGTGTCTTGTAATAATAGCTCAAGATTAGGATAAGTTATCTTTGAAGATAAACTTTCCTTTATTTGAAGTCTAAGTTACAACCTGATATAACTGTAAGTCATTTGGAAAATAGAAATGACATGTTTTGAAAAAATTCAACTTTCATTCGAGCTTTATTTACTAACCCGTGTCATTGTTGAACGACATTTCTAGGCACGTAAATATTATCGATACTTAAAGACAAGTCGAGAACAGTCTTTTTGGAATTTTTGATTTTCAGATTTTGTATTTGCTTTTTGAAATTTTATATTTTTTGTATTTGGTTTTATAGGTTTTATATTTTTGTATTTCGTTTTTCTCAAAAATATTTACTAGTAGATGTTTGATGAAATATCAAGCAGATTCATTTGCCAGAACCTCTAGTTTTGCTAGAGTCAAACAACTCATACCAATTTGTTTGACGAGATACTGAAACCTATCTTCAGGTAAGGCTTTAGTAAATATGTCAGCTAATTGGTATTCAATTCTGACAAAATACAGTTTAATTATACCATGTTCAACTTGTTCCTTGATAAAGTAATATCGAGTATGGATGTGTTTGGTACGGGAGTGCTGCACGGGGTTGCATGAGATTGCTATGGCTGATTGAGAGTCACAATACAACGGTATTTTGTTGTAGTTGAACTGTAACACCCCCAAATTGGGTTGCAGCGTAATATTGTCTGGGAGTGTTACTTCATGAGTACTTTTGCACAATCTATGAGAGAACGACCTCTAACTGAGTCGTTTGAAAAGTAATCTTGTAAATTTGGACTCCAATGCACATCAATTATGTCAAGCATCCTATTCACATGAGAAATACAAGCTTAAAACTTCTAACATAAAGTTGGCGAGTTCATAGGTTTATATAAGTATAAATGTAAATCACAAAAATTTATATATACAAATATATTGTATTACAAGACCCGCCCATACAAGACTTGCAACGCATAAACTTAAATATATAGGTTTTCTTAAATAGCGTATAAACACAAACCACACAAAATGCGTTTGTTAAAATATTGAAATCCGAGATTTGTAAAGTACGCATGACCATGTCAATCCTTAAATGGTCACAAAAATGTATGTTGAAACCATAGATTTGTAAAGTATGCATGACCATTTCAATCATTAAATAGTCACAAAAATGTATGTATGTGTTGGACCGTAATTGTTCAGAGTACGCATGATAATTAAAAATATCATGAAATGTTTCAAGTATGTATTGCCAAATGAGTGATTACAATTACTCTAAGTTCATGAAATTGAGGCTCAGAATTGTATGCCACTTTATTCAAGGCACCGTAAATGTTAATGTTCATGTAAATGTCATTCTTTGCTCCGACATGGTATAACGTTCGTTGGCTCAGTAAGGTCGACACCAATATGTAACACCCCCAAACTGGGTCGCAACGGAATATTGTCCGGGAGTGTTACTTCATGAGTACTTTTGCACAAGCTCTGAGAGAACGACCTCTAACTGAGTCGTTTGAAAAGTAATCTTGTAAATTTAGACTCCAATGCACATCAGTTATGTCAAGCATCCTATTCACCTGAGAAATACATGCTTAAAACGTCAACATAAAGTTGATGAGTTCATAGGTTTATATAAGTAAAAATGTAAATCACAAAACTTTATATATACAAATTTACTGTATTACAAGTCCCGCCCATACAAGACTTGCAACGTATAAGCTTAAATATATAGGTTTTCTTAAACTGCGTATAAACACAAACCACACAAAATGCGTTTGTTAAAATATTGAAATCCAAGATTTGTAAAGCACGCATGACCATTTTAATCCTTAAATGGTCACAAAAATGTATGTTGAAACCATAGATTTGTAAAGTATGCATGGCCATTTCAATCATTAAATAGTCACAAAAATGTATGTAAGTTTTGGACCACAATTGTTCAGAGTATGCATGATAATTGAAAATATCACGAAATGTTTCAAGTATGTATTGCCAAATGAGTGATTACAATTACTTTAAGTTCATGAAACTAAGGCTCAGACTTGTATGCCACTTTATTCAAGGCACCGTAAATGTTCATGTTCATGTAAATGTCGTTCTTTGCTCCGACATGGTATAACGTTCGTTGGCTCAGTAAGGTCGACACCGGTGATAGCTAATAACCCGAACGGGGATGTCACACCCGAATAGATCTATTTTATAACATTCGCGTCTACCAACTTGTAGTTAACAGTTCAATCCGCTTAAGCTAATCCATAATCATTTGAGTGAAATTCTAGTATGTGTTTGCGTCCAAAAATGAAATCAAGTATTGTATCTCAACCTGAGATATGTAAATGATTATGTAAATTAATTTGTAAACGAGTTGAAAATGATCATGTAATGAATTTGATTCAACTGTGTAAATGAATTTGTAGACAAGTATGTTATCACCCCAAAAGTATATGTAAAACAAGTAAGACATGGGGCTATAAACTCACAAAGTCTTAAAAAATAAATGCATCGTTATAAGATAAATGGGCATGTAACCGAGTATGTATTCAAGTTTGTAAACGAGTACAAATAAGTAAACAAGTTTGTAATGAGCATGTATTATCCCCCTAAAACAGTTGAAAACCAGTAAAATAGGGGTTATGAGACTCACCTTAGTAAATGTAGTTGATATAAAAATCAGATATGAATATCGTCACGTATAGTCCGAAAGCAACCTAATTAAATATAGGTCGTATGAGTACTATGTACTTTGAATAACTAACACAATATATAATTCTATATAGTTACATCACCACCTAAACATGGTTGTTTAATTTATAAAATTAAACAATTTGTACCTTGTAAAATAAATGTCCATGTATTTGTATTTATAAAAATGGTATACTTGTCCGACAATTGATTATTTTAAAATAATAATTATTTTAAAACCTTTATGTAATTATATAACGATATTATATAATTGGTTTAATTGATTTCATAAAAATAGTGCACAAGTATAAAAATAGTCCATAAGGTTTTATAAACCTTATATCTTTGTCGTTTCAACTCCGTTTTATACGTTCTTTATGTCCACGATTTTGTATTAAAAAAATCTATCAAAATATTACATTTATAATATTTTTACTATTGATGAACAGTAACTTTTAATGTTTCTGTAAAATTATATAAAACTACTTTTATATAGTTAATTGTCGTAATCTCGTAAAAATCATAACTCATTCATTTTAAGTCGGGTTTTAGTGATTCTTATACGTACGGATTCATAATTAAAAGTTCTATCGAAGTAAAATATTTTCCAAAAACTTACTGTTATGAACAGTAACTTGTTTTTATAAAATCACTTTTATAAAAATATTTTTTATCGTAAACTTGTAAATTCTGTAACTCCTTCGTTATAATTCGGTTTTTCGAGTTTCTTATATATTTGGATTCCTTGTAAAAAGTACTTTCACAGAAAAATATCATAGATTTTTCATCAGATCTGTAATGTTTTAGATTTTTATAAAATTACTTTTATAAATACACTTTTTATTGTAAACTTATAAACTTTATAACTTCTTCGTTATAACTCGGAGTTTTAAGTTCTTTATATGTATGGTTTCATCTTGAAATGTACTATTTTAATAAAATATAAAATAAATATTTTATTTGTCAAATTACAACAGAATGTTTTAGAGTTTTTATTTAAAAGTGTATAATCTTGTTTTTATAAGTTTTTAATTTATCTAATTTGCTACAAGTCCTTTAATTTATGTAATAACATATCTTTCATATATCTTGAGTCCTTAAATTTGTGTTCATCATGTATAGTTCAAGTTTTTCTAAGAACATGTCTATTATATTTATTTACTCATATAAACTATATAAATATATAAATAACCATAAATTATATAAATTTATCCATTGCTTGTAAATTCACAAGTAAAACATATTCTCATGTTTTTAGCATCATTTTAACCATGAACAAAATAGGATTTGAATTTATACAAGTGTATTATTACTTTATAAACTTTATAAAATAAACCTAGGTGATGATTAACTACATAGCAATTATATAAAACATGAAATTAATGTATTGAGAGATTAGGGTTTATAAAAGACCTTAGGAAGATGCAAGAAGATGATAACACAATCTTAACACAAGTATTTATCCTGAATTTACCGAGTGAAAACCCTAATTTGCCAAGAAACACAAATCTCACTTTGTGCTTGAAAACCCTTGTAATCTTGAAACCCAAGCTTCCAAATAACCTTAATACACCTTAAATGTTACTACTAACAACACTTGTATGCTTGATCTCTTTGTAAAATAAAAACTATGGAAGTTTGTTGTTTGTGTTTCCTAGCCGTGAGTTAGGAGGAGGACAAGAGAGTTTTACTTGTGAATTTTCTAGTGATGTGAGGTGTATGAATGATATGTTTCCTATATAGGGTAAGGAAAGGCATGGTTTAGGGATTACAATAATGCGTAGTATGACATTGTAGGATAAGATTTATCAAAGATGCATGATCTCTTGTGGTTTCCGTGTTTATTGATTCAAAAGGGAGGACAAGACAAGTCTTGGTGGCTTATATTCAAAACATAGCATGGCTTTTACAATTTAATAATGGGTATAAGGGAACAGTGTAAGATGGGATTTGAGAATAAGATCTAAGGCTTTTGACATCTTAAAGGAGTGTCCTTATTTCATGTGTTTGCAAGCAAAAGGGGACAAGAGTGTAGCTTTTGTTCAAGGGTTATTAGCTTATTTGACAACCAAAGGACAATCTAAATTATATAATAAGCAAAAGGTAGTTAGTGGAGCTTTTTTGTGATTTAATTAGGGTAGGGGATGACAATATGGAAGGAAATGATAAGATTTTATAAGTTTTTAGGTATGGGGTATAATTGTGGGTATTTGTTGAAGTATAGAAGGGTTTATGTGTTTACATGCATGAAAAATGTAATTTATTTCAAAATGTAAACGTTTTACGTAACCAATAGATGTAACATATGAAAAGTTAAAACTTATCTTCGTAAAAATAATATAATACTTGTTTGATGTAAATTTTTATTTGTTAGATGCCCGTTTACGTTAAATGTTGATTTTTAGTTTACGCGATTTAACTAAACGTTGAAAATTAAAAGTGATCGCGTAAAAGTTTAAAATATATAATTGAATGTTTATTGACGTAAAAGATGTGAAAATGTGAATTGTTACAGTTGAAGCCATAATCCTTAAGTTGTGTCCTCATCCACATTACTTGAGCACAACTTGCAGATAACGCCACGTACTCCGTTTCTGCTCATGACATTGCAGTGCAATTCTATTTCTTTGACATCTAGTTGACTAAATTTTCACCTAGGAATTGTATTCCTCCAGAAGTGCTTTTGCAAGTATCAAGGCATCCGACATGATCAGCATCTGAAAATGCGGTTAGTTCAAAGCAAGAATCTTTCGGATACCAGAGTCCCATGTTGATGGTTCCCCTTAAGTACCGAAAGATCCTTTTAACCTCCTGGAGGTGCTTTTCTGTTGGTCTTGCCTGATATCGTGCACAATAACATACTGCTTGCAATAAGTCTGGTCTACTAGAAGTCAGATACATGAGTGACGTGATCATACTTCTGAATTTTGTTTGGTCAATGGGTGTTCCACTCAAGTCTGCATCCAGTTGGATTTTTCAAGACAAATTTCAAGTCTGCATGGATCCATTTTCGTGAAATTCTTTTTTGTCAAGTTGTTTTTCTAGTTGATCTATGTTTAGGAACATTATGACTGTGAAGATCTCAACATCGTGACGAAAGAGTTTTGCAAATGCCCGTTTGAATCCATCCTCGGTTCGAGTTCTTTTTAAGTCGTTGTTTGAAAGAAACTTGAGAGGTAGGTGAAGTAGTCGAAAAAAATACCATGCAACTCTTTTTTGCTTTGTCTTGTATTTGTTGCATTTGTTGTTCTTCTGGATTCAAACACGAAGATAAGGTATCTTTCGTTTCCATTTTAACGTGATGTGAAGTGAAAATGATTTG
>BQNB010138846.1:0-17643 GCA_026074375.1 Tanacetum coccineum
GAAGAATCAGCAGTCAAACCGGAGCCGGAACTGAAGAATACTATTGGATGCAATCTTAACCCATCTGATGGGCCGGGAAAGCCCAATAGTATAACTATGAAGACTGTGAAGACCAAATGGGCCCTCAATCAATTTCAACAGCCCATTTGTGTGCAATTGACAAAGACTGTGAAGACTTTGAAGGCCCAATCCTAGCCCAGTTACAGCCAATCTCAGCCATTGTACACACAAAACCCACTTCATAACCTTATTGGGCTTGAAAAAGCCCAATAACCAAGCCTAAACCTTATTGGGCCCAGACACACTCAATTGGGCCCAATACAAGCCCACACACCCAATTGGGCCCAATACACAAACCCAAGCCCATTACTGGCCCAATAACCTTTTTACAAAACTTTAGGGGCTAAAATTGCCAATTTTGAAAGTTGTTTTATAAAGAAAAATGAAAAAATGGTTTAAACAAACACAAGGGCTGGTTTTGCAATTTACCTAAAACCCTTTTTCTCTTTTAGTTATAAACAGCAGGGACCATTTTTGCAATTTGCCAAAACTCTCTTTGTTTTCTTTTATTATACAAACGCAGGGACCATTTGTGTCACTTTCCAAAGATCTTTTATAACTGTTTTCGGCTTAAAATGAAATGACAAGAGAGCCAAAGATGGGGGGGCATTTTTGCCTCTTCCCCATTCTTTTCGTTTAAAACCTGCAACCACTTGGTACTCGAACCACCTTTCCCGCCATACCATACCACCCCCTTTCCCATGGTTTCCAGGCCAAACCACTATCCCAAGTACCTTCCCAGCTCACCCATACCCTTTCCCCACAAACCATTACCCCTATAACCCTTCCCACTTGGAATTCACACAACCCGAAGACCCCCTTTAATGGTGAGATTGTATACAAGGCCAAATGGAAGGCTAGGATTGCTTTGAAGAGTTTCTACACCTCACAGCAAACACATTGAGAAGACCAAGGAAGGCTTTGAGACTTGTATAAAAGGAAAGAGAGCAAGCCGAAGACAAACATCCCTGTTTTTTCTTTTCTTGATGTAAAATTTAATTAAGTTGCTTTAAGATTATTATACTCAGTTGTTTTTGTTTTTAAACTTTTACCTTGTAATTTCCCGTTTTTAAGCAATTCTCTTTTACTTCAAGCAATTAAGCTTTTAAGCTCTTGTACTCTTCCTTCTAAACTTGTACTTATCAATTTTATTAATATCAATTTACTTTAGAAGTATTTGTGTTCTTTGATTTAAATTCCAATTCGTTTTTGATCAATAAGCTCTAAATAAGCTAATGTGAGCTTAATGATTCTCATAAGCTCAATATTAGTTTAACTTTGTTCATTAAGCTTTTATCTACTTATTTTTACCTATTCACATTAAGAACATGATCACTTGAAAACATTTGAGTTCATTTTGGGAAGCAAAGAGTAAATAAGCTCAAATTCAGCTTATTTTGATTTTTAAGGGTTAGAGGCTTGAGGAAGCCATTAGGATCACCTAGACTCTTCTCTTGGATGTCTAGGTGAAGAAGACTCTTCAATTTTCAGGTCACTTTTTCTTATTTTCAATTAAGCCAATTCATAGCTTATTTTCAACTTGCTTATTTCTGTTAAGTCTTCATTTAAATCATGTTCATAAGGTTTACTTAGCTTAAATTTGAATTGTTTTCAGTCTATTTTAGTTTTAAAACTAGTAAAGTATCACTGTCACTATTTCTGTCATAGCTATTAGATTAAGCCTCATAGAGTAACTTGCTTATTTCTCTTAATAAGCTAGTAGTTTTACTGATTAAATAGCTTTATTAGGTTTAGTTTAGTAAAAGTAGATAAAAAGTTTTAAAGAGTTTTAGCTTTTAAACAAATTTTAAGTGCAAATTTAGTTTGAAATATAAAGTTTGATTTCTTTGTCTCAGCACCAGGGCACAAACGCCGGTTTTAATGGAGTGTTTGTTTATATGTTCTAGTGATTTAAGCTTTAGATATTTCTATAATGTAGTTTTAAAGGCATACTTATTAAACCACTTTAAGAGCATTATTGACCTCTAGTTTAGGCTTCATTGTATTCTTTGTCCAAAATACCAATTGCATCAGCAGCTACTTCAGTAGCTGCTAAGCCCTTTTCATTCATTTTAAAATCAATTTTCAGTGCTTAAATCTAGGAATTAGGATTTGAGTTTTTGGATTTTAGTAGCTCACATATAGTACTAGAAAAGTAGCCAAAAAGATTTTACTTAAAAGCTTTTTAGGTCAGTTAGAATTAAGCTTCAAGTTCATGTTTTCAGTCACTAAATTTTCTTAAACTGTCAATCTTTAAGCTTAAATTTCCCTTAGCTATTGTTAGAGTTAGGTTAAAAGCTTATTAGAGATTTAAAGAACACATCATAAGGTTTCTAAATCAGCTTTTAGTTTGCATTTTAGCTTAATAATAAGCATTTTAGAAGCATAAAAGCCAAACATAGGAAATAGCCATAGCTACTGTAGCAGAAACAAAAAGCTTATTTTCTAGCTTATTCTTTCAGCAAAACTCAAAAGTTCTAGTTTTAAAGTTGTTCAGCATAAGCTCCTTAGTAAGTTTGGTCTTTTGAGTTTTTCTTAATTTTCACTTTTTCAATAAGCAATAATAAGCTAGATCGTAGGGTTAAATTTGTAAATGTTTCATTCTATTGTCCTTAGATTTCTACTAGGTTGCAATTAAGTCCAATTTACCCCGCCTACCCCTTAGTTCCAATTTAACAGGTTAAGTCCTTGTCTTTTCGATTTTTCTTTTATTTTCAGATTTATTAATAAATAGTTTTAATAATAATTAGGTTAGATTTTTAATAAATCAAATTAGTTGAAAAATAAAAAGTAGAAATTAGGGCTTTTATTTTTTATAACTTTCTGCACCTTTTTAGTTTTTAAAAATCATTTTTCCATATTTTTCTCATTAATTTTGTATTTTCTAGGAATTAAAGTAGATTTTAGTTATTACTTTTTCTTAGATAAATCATAAAAAAATAGAAAAATAGTTGAAAAATTAAAATTCTTTTTGCATTAATTTTCATTTTAAATCTAGTATTTTTGAAAAATAAAAGAAAAATTTTAGTGTTAATTTTTAGAAAAAGTTTATTTTTGATAAATCATTAAATCTTAGAAAAATCATAAAAAATTCAAAAAGTCAATAAAAATTCTAATTCTTTTTCCTAAAATTTTCATTTTAAATTTGTGATTTTTAGATATTAAATTTGTTAAAAATCTTGTTTTAGTTTTTAAATTTCAGTTTTAGCTCGCGTTTATTACGATTTGTGCATTTAATTCTCGTGCTATTTCATTGTTTCTTTATTTTCGTGCTATTTCCTATCCTCGCGCATGCCTTCGAGAACTAAGACATACGTCTGTATTACTTTCTCCGCTAGATATCATTATACCCTACTCCACTCACAGAACACAACTCACAAAACCCTCCCAATTCCCTTTACCTATTCTTATTAATAATCGTCGAATATACATCCAGTATCATCCTGGCTTAAGCTATCTAGCGTAATCGCTCAAGTACTACGCGTATAGAAGTGGTATGTTTGGCAGTATCAACTTCCAATTTCTCGTTCTCCGAGGCACAGCAGTATCTCTGCGTATGTGTGTTAGTAATCTCATAACACTTTCAAAACACAATAGACAACAGAACTCATACTCAAAACAACCATCACCCGAACCTAAGATCCCTCCCGAGCTGTAATTTCATGTTTATAGGTAAGAAGATCTTCTATCATAACATTCTTATGTGAAAATAATTTCACTCACAGTCGGTATAGTAATATTGAGCACCAAGAAGTTTCTTCTTTTTGGTGTACCATTGTCCTACACGGAAGTAAAGATACCCACTTTTACCTAGAGAACTAACAAACAAATAAACCCCAAAAGAAATAAATGAAAATAATAAAAAAAAAAGAAAAAAAAGATGATAAATTTTAAAAAGTAATAAAAAGGAAAAATAAAAGGAAAAAAAAAAACTCACCCAACAACAATTCTTTCGGGGCCCCAAACAAAAGATGGAAAAGCAGCGTAAAGCGCCCCCTCCTCTAACACGCGCAGACATAGCTCCCTCCCGATCCCCCACTCCCACCCGAACGGAACGGACCCGATGCACGCCATCCCGGAGACGGACCCCGCCCTCCCGCCGAAACCGAGACACGCCTACGGGGGTGCTCCGTATCTGGGGGGGACCTTACCTCTGCCTCCCCCCCTCCCCTCCTCCTTCGATCCCACTTCGATCCCTGATATTACTACACATACCAAAATTTATGGCGCGTTGCCGGGCGAAGTCGTGCCGGATGGTTTTGAAAGAGTATTGTTCGAAAAAGTAGAGTTTAAGATCCTTCATTGGATGTTATTTTGCTATTTCTAAAAAAATATAAAAATTCATTAATTCGATATCCTTTGAATTAAGTAAAAAATATATTAATAAACATTTGGATACGAGCTATCCATCTTAAACCATTCCAACTAACAACAAAACAAATCGTGAAGTACTTGCGAGGTACGACGGACCTTTAAGTATACAAACCTATAGGTGAGTTTAAGGGAAAGTGATAAGCTATTCTCATCAAGCATGTCATTGCGGCTCGCTAAGCTTTTCCGCTCTCACTTGTGAGTATTCTTAGATATTCATAGTGAAGCTTCGTAATTCGATTATCAAAAAGATTTTTGTTTTCATTCTTATAAAAAAACTAAAAATTTTAATTTCCCCCAAAAATAATCTTCTTAATCTCAAATTCTTCTTTTCTTATTTTTCATTAGTGCATGCGCACTCGCTCCTCCTTGGAATATACTATTCCAAGAAGACGTATTTGTCGACGATCTCGACACCGACAAGAGGCAATCCCTCTCAATTTGGATCCGATTCAAGGCGACGACCGAACTTTGGACCCGAGCAACTCCAAGCTCCACCGGGGGGTTTGAAAGTCTATAGTTGTACGATAATTAATGCTCAAAATTTTGAAAACTTAAATCTTCCCTCATTAATTTGGTCCAAATAACGAATTTTCGAGGATGGTAATGATGAGGAGGCCCTCATTCTCATATCCGTCATTTGGAGCCATTTCCGAACAATCAAAGGTACCCGGATGTACCTAACACCACCATCAAACTTCTTCTCTTTCCATTTTCACTTGATGGGGTAGCCAAGACTTGGCTAGACAAAGAACCCCCAAATTCCATACTCAACAAAGAGATGAACTTAGTTTTCTTAAGTTCATCATTTCTTTTTCCCTCCTTCAAAAGGACCACCAATCTTCGGAACGAATTACGGGAAATTTTCGTTCAAATTGCTCAAGAATAGTTTCCGAAGCTTGGGAGCGTTTCAAGGAACTTCTTAGGAAGTGTCCTCACCATGGTTTTTCACTAATGCACCAATTAGATACATTCTATAATTCTTTGAGCTATAATGATCAAGATTCTCTTAATTCTGCTGCCGGAGGCAATTTTCTCTACAAAAGTCCAATTGATAGGGTTCAAATCATAGTGAAAAACCAAAGTTAGATGTTCACGGAAGCCGTGATGCGAGTGATACGAATGATCCTCCCAAAATTCATCTTATTCATCATCTGGCTTTGAGTTTCAACATAATGGCAAGCAGCCATTAGAGGATAAGATGACCTTAACCTTTAGGAATGAATTGAATGAAATGAAAAACATGATGAAAGCTCTTGTGCCTACTCCCGTTCCGATAAAAGCGGTTGAGGAAAGGTGTACCACTTGTGGTAACAACCATAGTTTTAATGTGTGTCCAATGACTAGAGGTAGTTATGAGTACCCGGTTTATCACGATAATTTCCAACAATTTCAACAAACCGCTTCGGTTGGTAATTTTGTTCAAAATGGAAATTCCGGGTACCGTGCTCCTAACTTGGCAAACCAAATTAGACCACCAGGATTTAATCAACCCAATCAACAAGTTTCTAGACCAAACATGGGTACAATGCTAAGAATCAAGGTTATAATGGGAATAGAATGTTAACCAAACCAATTCAAAGTTAACCAAGGAGTTAATCGGGATTTTTCAACAAGCTCAGCTTATCAAGTCCCGAGTGCCACCAAAGCCCGGTTACTTATTCAAGGTTTGAAGCTTACACAAAAGCGAATGATGCTACTTTGAACAACTTGCAAAAGAATTTGAATGATTTCAAAAAGGAACAACAAGATTTTCAAAATGAACAAAGGAATTTTCAAAATATGATGCTTAACATGTTTCAAAAGCAAATGGGGAATAATAATACATCAAGTTCAGGGACTTTACCGAGTAACACGATTCCTAATCCTAGAAATGAATGCAAAGGGATTACCACCCGTAGTGGTGTTGTTTTAGATGGACCCTTACCTCCTATGCCTCCTCCTTTTGTCAATCCGGACAATGAGGTTGCTAAGGAAACCGAGGTGACAAAGGACCAAGTGCAACTTAATAGTTCACAAAGTACCGCAAGAGTCCAACCTCCGGTAGTTCAAATTAGGGAAAAGGTCCAAAACAAAGGAAAAGAACCAATTGTTGAACCTAGAGTTGATAATGAACTTTCAAAGACCAAAACAAATTTGCCTTACCCTTCAAGGGTTGAAAAGGACAAAAACCGTGAAAGAGATGTATTTACGACTTCAAGTTCATAGAAATCTTTCGAGATCTTCATTTTGAACTTAGCTTTGCTGATGCTCTTGTCCACATGCCCAAGTTTGCTTTGATGATCAAAAAGTTGTTAAGTAACAAAGACAAGTTAATTGAAATAACAAAGACACCAATGAATGCTAATTGTGCGCGGTCATTCTCAAAAAGCTTCCCGAATAAGCGTCGGACGGGTCGATTTCTCATTCCTTGTTGATTTTGGGGAGTTTGATAATTACTTGGCTCTAGCGGATCTAGGTGCAAGTATCAATCTCATGCCCTTGTCTATTGGATGAACTTGGACTTTGATCCTTACAAGCCTAGAAGGTTCTAGAATTAGCCGAACCGAATCAATTTTTAAAACCCCTTGGGGATAGCGAAAAATTGTGGGTTCGTGAAGGTCGGAAAATTCTACTTCCCAGTCGATTTTGTGATTCTAGACTTTGCTGCAGACCCTCGAGTTCCTTTGATTTTAGGAAGGCCATTTTTGAGCACAGCTCATGCCTTAATTGATGTTTACGAGGGGGAAATTATTTTGAGACATGATGAATCAATCTTTGATACTTAAGTGTGGTGACACTCCACGGTTTCTTATGACAATTCTGAGTCAGTAAACCGAATGGACCTTATTGATGCAACATGTGCGGAGTATGCTCCACAAGTCTTGGACTTTACCAAGAGTGGTGACTCCACTTCTGATTTTTTGGACCCTCCACCTTTTACTCCTTTTGAAAGGAAGTGAAATGCTTTCGTGTCGCCGAACAAGAAATAGAAGAGTTTTTAGAAAGTGATAGAATTACTTTAGACATGACTATATTTGCAGATCGAGTTTATCTTGATCATGATGAAGTTTTGAATTGAGTTGTTTTGTTTTTCTTTATTAAGATATGTGTATATATTCTAATACCATCTTAACCTGTTTCCATATCTCACTACGTTCCACCCCCCCCCCCCCACCACCCCCCCCCCCCACACCTCCCTCACATTTGTACAAGAATCTATTGTCATAGTATATTGGGCATCTCATTGCTATTGATATGTTTAAGAGAAGAAAATGAGTCCCAAGTGCTAATAATTAGTAATCACTCAATTATATTCTCGCCATATATAATCAAAGCAAACTTATCAAACTCAATTAGATATGCCTGTGTCCGTACCACTTCCACTAGTATCACTAAGACATCGTCCCCAATTATTTGTGAAATGCAATGAGCACAAGCACGATACTTAGAAAATGCCCTGTCAAGTAGATTTAGAACCTTTTATGCAATTATGCCTCATATTGAAATCGTGTTATCTGATTTCTCGAATAAGATTAATAACACTACCTGTTCTCATACATTTCTAAGGTACGATACTAAAGAGGTATAGGAGAACCACGGTAAATTACATGTGATTCAGTCATGTTGCTATAGATTAAGTGCTCCCCTCTATAAAGAGGTCGCTCATTTTGAAGCATTAGTGCGATGGTCTCCTGACCGATTAGATAGGTAAGTCACAAGACCAAGATGGAAAATCTCACGCTCATGACCTTTGACTATTTTCTCACTCTCAGAAATTTTAATCGGAAGGATGCTATAATAGTGTTTCTAAACCACTGATCTGATGAAGATCAAAGTAGTTCAAAATGCTTAATATAGATCATAAATGATAGAGATAGGATCAGACACACACCCACACACCTCCTACTATCCTCACATAACTAGCAAGTGTGAATCGCAGTGCACTCGTACGTGGAAGAATAACACATGAGGTCATGATACTAAGTATGTGATGCGAGGCTTCTAAGTTCTTTACACCCCTTTCGAGAGAGCGGGATAGCCCCGTCTATAGTTGTAATTTCATGCCACACATGTGCGGTGAGTCTCCGATCTGTCTATTAGCTCGATAATCCTCCCACATTAGCCGCCATATGATAGCTCTGAACCCTCGTGTTTAACCTGAGAATGCAGTGAAGATAGCCCACTCCATCCCTACACTCCCAGAGACTAAGTACCCCTGTTGTGTAAACGAGATGAAGGACATATTCGCTAAAAATTCTGAGTCATAGGAATAATGACAGAAATGAGAATAGCTCCTATCTGAACAGAGTAAAAACAGACCCACATTTTCGATTTTCATCTATCTCTTTTATCGTGGAGTACTCTCACAGAGACCTATATGTCAATGCAAATCCGGTGTAATGAGATTAGTGTAGGAAAATGCGTTTTTCTTTGTGTTAGTCCTTAGATGCGTCATTTTCGTGGTATTTAGTCAGACGAGATCACCAAGATTGACACTCTCAAGTACCGAGAGAACGACTCACATCTTTACTGTATACAACCAACTGATATGTGAATCCTCTGTGACGCTGATAGCAACACGTGCAAATGCTCCGCTTGTTCTGGCGCTTTTGTTTTTGTAAAGACTGACATTCCGAACGATACACGCGTATCTCTCTCTCAACGGCTGCCAGACCCCGCTATCGCGTCCACACCTATCTCCATTCGCCGACCTCTCCACTAGTGTGATTATATCCACCATCCCGAGCCCCCCCTACTCCCTCATATATACAGAAATGTCATCAGCTAGTACTGTTTGCGGTCGAAGCGGCTTGTTGATGCGCTATTTAGGAGATAATATGTAGTCTCTAAAGTATAAGCTGACCCCTATACAGCGCAGATGACACAATACAGACAGAAGTACTACCTTGCGCCCCACCCCCCCCTCGCCACACATCCTCACCTCTCCACTCATCACATAAGACTACGAGACTGCTCCTTGTTCTCATATCTATGTTACGAATGAATACAATAATTGAAAGTGTCAAACGAAATGATATAATGTTGCTTTGTTAGGCACGCAGTTAACGGATATATTAGTGCTTCACTCTTGAGGAATAACATTGATGCTTCTCATTTCATATGGTTTGAATAAAGAGAAGGGTAGAACAGTTGTATTGGGTGTCAATAAATGTCCAAAAGAATAGGGAGTTTTAGTAGAAGTCTAGCTATAGCTGGCAACCTCGACTAAGTTGAAACGAAGATCAAATAGATAGCTTACTTACACTAATTACCTTACCTGACACTCTCTAAGTCAAGGATGAATTCTTTGGTGAGCATATCATGTAAAGAGATTCTGTTTGAGTGGAGCATCACATTCCGCGGTTTGACTGAGCTAGATAGATTATTCATAATGACAGAAGCTGTTTCGTTCGATGTAGAAGATGTTGCGATTAAGAGCTCACTCTGAGGTGATAACATACAGTGTGAGCATTCTCGAGGCTCATAATGGACATTTACTTCCTTGTGTCTTTTATCGGTATGAAGCTGTTGATACGATAGTTCTCTATAGAATGCAGACCCCTGTGCGCCAAATAAACAGTGTCACTATATATTAAACGCTGCATCCGTAAGATCAAGTGTCACTGATGCGTGCTTGTGCTATCTATTGTGTTGTTAGAATATATGCTCTATTACTCGATAGTATGATGTTGTGAGAATAGTAGTGATTGTCCTGCCTACAAGAAAGGAGCAGTGTTAGTCACAGACTTCCGCTAAGAAGGCAAAACAGTATTTCATCTTTCTACCATTATGCGCACGTGATACGAACTGTCTCGCACACGAGGTGTCAGTCCTCACATCATTTCCATCATCACACCACTAGGACTTCCTAGAGAAGGAAGATGTGTGCTGTTTGTCCTAGCTCCTTAAGTCTCTGACTGTGTGTGCATTTAAGCTTTCGTACACGCCAACACCCCACTATTTAAGTAATTTCTCCACTCTGTTAGTGCATCTCCAATAGTGTATAACTCTCAGTGGCTACGAGGCTGAGTCTAAAGACAAGCATCTGGTTTCTGGTCTGCAGATGCAAGATATGTCAATAATCGAAGACTAAGGTGATCCTATCCTCTCCAGACATAGAAGAGTTGATGTACTTGTTATCGTCCTGACAGAGATATGTTAGTCAAAGATGAGATAAGGATTCATATAAGGGCATAAGTAATTAAACGAAGTATGACATATTGTGTTGCCGTCCACATCGATAATAATGACTGACTCTAGTTCAGATACCCTCTCGATGTGAGATAAGACATGCACTACGAGTAGTAGTCGAGCTGTCGCTAATATTAGGAAAGAGGTAAATTAGAGAAAGACCATCGGATAAGCGACATAACTGTAATCTCATTTGTGAACTTGCTTAGTGGTCCGTTTCACTAATGAGATATGAACTTTGATAGATCAGGTATGTCCAATATCTCGAGAAAACCAATGAGATGCTGAATGAAATGCTGTAATGTCGACACTCATCTAAGAATCGAGATCAGGACTGAACAAGTGAGCTTCGAAAAATGTTTTGTGCTTAATAATGTTGTGATATGTCGCTTAGAAGAGAAATAGATAGAGAGATAGATTGAGATCTCATGTCTGTAGTGACCAGTCAGCACATAGCTCGTATAATACGGTCTGCTCTCTTACGCGAGACTTATTTAGCATTTATGCTGGAGTACTCTTGAGCTAAAGAAACATCTCACTACCGCATGATTGTCTAGATTGTCCGGTGCGCGTCACCACCCAGTACCCACAGAAGACAGCAAACTATATAGAGTCACATAAGCGATCGGACTCTTCTCCAAGTGATCCAGTGACGTGTACACTACCTTCACGAGGAAGCGTTATGGATGCCTGTTAGTTGTTCGTATAGAATCCGCCTTGATAGCCTAAGGCGAGCCCAGAAAACCAACCGCTCTCGATGAGACTCGATTTAAGAGAACGGTGCTGTGATCTTTGGGATAAGAAGTATGTCTGTGTTAATACACAGTCGCTCACTCCTCACTATAAGAGTAGAATCTCCTAAGTACCATAGACATTTAAAATGGTTAGTCATAGTGTGGACTTGACATCATTATGACAACACATAGTACTGGCAATATACAGAATTAATAGAGGCCTACCAATAAGCGGACATACATTGTGCTGCAATTGAGTCTATCAGCGTCGAAAGTCGTTATGACTGCCGGATGCGCTGAGTATTTGATGAAAATAGATACACCACGTAGGAGAAAAATAGACGCGATCGTATTACATCTGAGATAGTGTATAAAATAGATGATAGTGCACTTGGATCCACGATCTGAGTACATAGAAAGGCAAAAGGTCCGGTATTGATAGAAATGTGTCTCTTGCATATGATGCAAGCACTTGATAAATGCGCTCATTGACACTCATGACTCGAAGTATACGCGCGCGCTAGACGAGTGATCTTTCGCGCGATATTGCTGTTTTATCTCTTAATCCTTAAGGTGCGAGATGATTATTTATGGATTGTCGCAATTTTGTCCTTCTATTATGTAGGACCTGGATGTGAACAAGTTAGCATCGTAGATTTGTGCAGTATGATATTCTATGTTAGCCCTAGCTCCAGCTCTTTAGGTGGTGAGACTATAGCTACAGATAGGGCGTAGATTAGCAAGCCTTTGACATACCACGCAGTAAGAACCGTATCTCGCTAGTAAGGTTGTCAAGTGACTCTGTCGACTGTAGAATATAGCTATTTGTAAGTTGCTCGTGCCTTGTGAGGAACAGCCCCGTGCTTGAGAATCAGCGTGATGAGTCAGCACGTCTATCCTTCAATGTAGAAGCTACATGATAACTCAATCTTATCTCTGCATTGGTTCATATGTTCTGTCAGGTGTCTACTCTGTTAATGGTGTTGTACCCTATTCTTGAGACGTTTCGATCGGTACCCATTACGCTACTGAGCCCTCGAGAATCGAGGTTAGCGTCTTGGTTGTGGCTTCCATTTGTCCTGCGGAAGGTGCAGGTTTAGTTAGCTTGATTGCGCGAGTGAGTGAAAGTTGATGGGTTCACACCATATTTGCCATGGACCTTTGCCAAATTGGTTCATTACAAACCAATTCGTATATAAAAATATAATGAAAATCCCACATCACATCCCCACAAAATCAATTTTTTTAACCAACTATCCCCCCCCCCCTCAAAACCCCCACACCCTAATAACCCCCCACCCCACACCCACACCCTTCCCACGACCGCCCTGCGTCAAACCACCCAACAACATCCACAATGTTCAGTGCGTCTGATACTCAACTCTACAGCCCGCGGGGAAAATGGAGGGAAATCGAATATAGAGATTCTAGAAAGATCCATAGGTGCGAATTAGAGCTTCTTGGAGTGATAAGCTTGATGATGCTCTACTGGGCTATTTCTGACTGCCTACAAAACTCTATTGGATGTACTCCTTATGGTTGGTTAGGGAATAATGCTTGCCATCTCCCTATGAGTCCTGAACATAAAGCTTTCTGGGCTTTTAAGCAAAAAAATCTTAGATCTTAATCTTGCAGGGTGCAAATAGAAATTCACAAATTAATGAGCTTAATGAGTAAGAGATGAAGTTATGAGGAATTCTTTGCTTTATAATGAGAAAAACAAAAAAGGTTGTCATGATTCAAAAATTATAACCGGGTTTTATGTAGGGGATCAAGTACTTCTTTTTAATTCATGGTTAAAGATTTTCTCGGGGAAGCTAAAAATCTCGATGGTCAGAGACTTATACAATTGCAAAGTTTTCCCCATATGGAAACATTGAACTTTTCAAAAAGGATGGTCAAAACTTTTAAAGTCAATGGTCTTAGGGTGTAACATTATTTTGGGGAAGAGGTTCATAAAGAAATTATCCCAGATGTCAGGGATCCGGACCCACCATGAAAAAATAGTTTGGGAAAGAGTCAAAGCGAAAGGGGACTCTATAATAAACTAAGCTGCTTCGTGGGAGGCACCCCATGCTTATTTTTATCCTTTTTCTTTTTTCTATTTTATTTGCATCCAAGGACAAATTAATCGGGTGGCGAGTATTAAGCTTTGTACTCGGTTAACTAAAAAACTAAGCCGTTTTTAAGAGATCCTTTTGAGCTAACCATTGTCCAAAGAAGCGAGGAAGCTTGTTCTTGTCATTTCTTGTGGTTTGTTGTGATTTTTGTCTAGGTTTTTCGGATATTTGGAAGCTTCATGGTTCAAATATTGTGAAGGACAAAGCTATTCCATACAATTTCCATCGATGGTCTCCAATCTTCTCTTATAATTGGCGCAAACTCTAATCTCTTATCCTTGTCTTTATCGACACTAACATTATTCTTTTGGCAAGACCATTGTAATTTTTGGTTTAAAAATTCCTTTTGAATTATTTTTAAACTTTGAGGACAAAGTTTCATTTTAGTTTTGGGGGGAAGGATATCTTCGATATTGACTATGCACTTCACGTCAACCTTGTTTGAATCTTTTTGAATTTCCTTTTTGAGAAAAAGGGAGAAAATTTTAATTTTTGTTACAAGAAAAGCTTCAAAAAGAAGCTTATTAAGTTTGAAAAAACACGTCTTATTGGTAGTCCTGGTGAAGAAATAGGAGATTTAATTTTGACATTGACGGGTGAAAAATGCCTAGCTAGTTCTTTAACTACTTTTGTAGGGCCAAGCTTTCACAAATTCCCTATTGCTTTGGATTTTTCTAAAAAAACTGTGGTAAGAACAAGAAATGATGTAGTTAAAATATTAAGTGTATTTGTTTAAGCAAGGTTTATTTGGAAAACCTAAAGCTTTTATGAATGATTTTGGGTGTCTTTTTTAATCCATTAAGCTTTAACACACCTACTCATACGTGCTCTTTTTAATTTAGCTAAGTCAACAATGTCTTTAGAAATGTTTACATTTTGAAAAAAGGAAATCATTTTTAATATGTAAGTATGATTTTTGTTTTCAATTTATAAGTTGCTTTTCTAAAATGAATTTTTTCCTATTAATCAAAAAAAAATATTATAACAAAGAATGCAATGAAGCATATCTATGCAAAAGCATTATTTTTCGTGCAATGAAGCATTCGGAAAAAATGAATAACAAAAGCTATATGTAGTTTTTAATCGTTGGCGTATCTGTTGAGAGAAAGACTGGATGGGGTCGCAAACTAAGGATTTAAACTATGTACGTTAGGGATCAAGGTTCTCAGGCATTCATCACTAGGGAGCGAAGGTAGGCTAGGTGATGTTTGCAAGAAGGGGATCTTTGGATTCTAAGCTTTGTAGGGAAAAGGTTGTCTGTCGCGATAACCACAAACTGTTAGCAGCGGAGTGGCGGAGGTTCGAACTCGAAACACCGGTTGTTGTTGCGATATCCTATTTAGGAGAAGGCCCTAAGTAGGGGTTTCGAACTAGAAACAAACATTCCTATTGCAAGAAAAACATAATTATAGTACATGAGAAAATAAAAGAATGTGTTAAAAATTTCCATTTTCTAAAATCAATTTATAAGTTTTGTTTTGTTCCGAAATCTCTTTTAGCTTTGGTCGAGGTTTATCTATGTTATTAACATTTGAAGCTCACAAGGCTTATTTGTAAAGCTTAGATGAATTTCCAACTATGACGATAAAGTGATCTATAGGTTGAGTTAAAAAGAGTGCAAAATTTAATCATTAATTTATCAGGGAGTGAAAATGTTCAAAGTTATAAGTATAAGAGCTTATCATTCTGGACTTTTATTTAACAATGATCCTTGTTTTATCAGCTTTGTTTAGTCTAAGTGAAAAGCAAGGATGCGAATTTTCCTCTTTTGTGCTTATTTAATGGGGAGTAGCCTATCTTCAATGATTTAGCCTAAAATAGTTGGCAAACTTGCAATGATTGCCATTAACGTGTTTCCAAGGAAATTAATGATGAGAAAAGTGAAAGTTGTTTAAAAGGTAATTCATAAAAGGTTCTAAGCAAGGGCATTTTGGAAACTTCTAAGTTTACAAAGTGTACACTTCATAACATTGCGTGAGGACACGGCAATCCTTTAGTTTGGGGAATTTTGATATTTGCTTAATTGTATACTAATTTACCCGGGATTTTGCCTAATAAAAGCCAATTAAATGCCAAAAGAATAGAAAATGTGTGCTTTTGTGTCCAATTGTGCAGGAAAGGATTGAAAAGACAAAAAGAAGCAAAAACGATCAAAAACCGACAAGAAACGGGAAAAAGACAAAGAGTCAAGAGCAAGACAAAGAAATCAGCCAGAAATCACAGCCGGATCAGCCCGACACAGTCAAACTCAGTCAAAGAAAGAAATGAAGGAAGTCAAAAGCCAAATTACAAGTCAAGGGGCCATAATTGACAAGTCTTCAAAGTTTCAAGGGCTGTTTTGAAGTTTCAAAGATCAAGGACCAAGTTTGCCAAGTGTTGAAAGATGTTTTGTAAAGAGAAAATAGAAGAAAACAACAACAAGGGCTGAAATTGTCAAAACCAAATCCTGTTTTACACTACAAAGGGGCGGCAAGCAAAGACAAGGACGAATTTTGCCAACACTCCAAACTTTTAAACAATTCCCGGTTAACTCGCAACCCCCTAACCGCCCTAACTACCTTTCCCGCCAAGATCCTACACAAACCCAACTCGAAATTGCCCACACCCCCGCTCCTTTTCTCTTATAAAACTCGATCATACACTCTCTCCAATCAACAACCACCACGTGGCAAGCCCTAACTGGTCCAAACACCTCACTCAATTGATCAAACGGCCACAATTCATTTCAAAAGATCAAACGGATGAGATTTAAAGGAAACCTCTAGAATCCTTTCCCTCTCTTCACCCCTCCTCTATAAATAGCAGCTTAGGACATCATTTTTCAGTTGTTAATTTTCTGTTTTAAACATTTTACTTTGTAATTTTCTATTTTTAAGCAATTTAATTCTCATTTTAAGCAATTAAGCTTTTGAGCTCTTGTAACTTTTTCTTTTAAGCTTGTACCTCTTTAATTCAGCAATCCAACTCAGTTTACTTGTTTCTTATTCATTCGTTTTCAAGTATAAGTCGAACTTAATCAAATAAGCTCTAAATAAGCTCTTTTGAGCTTATCCTTTCTCATAAGCTCGATTTTAGTTAAAAACTGTTTTTAAAGCATTCATATTACTTAGCTTACTCATTTACAGTCATCATTACCATTTGAGTTTATTTGATCAAGTTTTGGAAGCTTTAAGGAATAATAAGCTGTTTTTAGCTTAATGAGCTTAATGCTTTTTGGTTTAGAGGCTAGGAGCCATTAGGTGTTTGTTTTTGAGCCACTCACTCTACAAGAGTGGCTCTTGTGCTGAGACTCCAATATTTCCAGGTTTAAATTCCTAAATACTCATTTTAGCTTTAAATTCTAGCTTATTCATTTGTTTAGTTTTATTGATAGTTTGCTTATTGTTCTTCATTATTATGATTGTTGAAGTTTGAATTGGCTAAGTAAAGTTTCATTAGATAGAACTTAATTAATCTCATTTTTCATCATAAATCTGTCATAATAGTAGTCATAGTCTCATAAGAGTAACTGGCTTATTTCTTTAAATAAGTTTAGTTTTTTTAGTGAAAAAATAGCTTAAACAATTTAGATATAATAGGAGTAAATAAAAAGCTCAGGTTGTTTTAGCTTATATTGTAACGCCCCTCTCTGAGAAGGAGGCCGAAACATCATAATCATGGTGTCATATCAAAGCACAATAAAGGCATACAAACCTACAAGCGGGAAACCGGAATCAAACATCGGTCCCCTTCATAAAATGACTGTACATAAATGAAAAGAAAGTAATCTAAAGGTAACTCTCATCCTAAGCTTAACTCTTTTGCCCAAAATCCCATCGCCAAGTACCTGCCGTAAGAAACATGAAAAGAAATACGGCTGAGCACAATTGCTCAGTGAACGGATAAAATAATACAGTAAAGATAAGTATAGATCATGAATAAATAAACATGAAGCAGCGGAATATGAATCGTCAGTGTCGTGAGAGAATCTGTAAGATAAGTCATGAGAGAAAAGTAACATAGGAAAACGTGATTAACATGGGTACAAGATGTCGTGTGATATCATATGTGTTGTGGAGAAACTGAAGGGTAATTCATAGGGAAAATTATGGAACCAGCATTTCTGTAAATCATAAAGTCATAGGGAGATATAGAGGTAAGTGAGTATCATGGAACATACATAAGAGTTATGAGGAAAGTGGTAA
>BQNB010138847.1:0-17643 GCA_026074375.1 Tanacetum coccineum
GTGTTGAGGCTTTGTGTGTAAAAGGGGAGGTCACAGGTTCGACCCCTGTGACCTCTCTTTTTTTGAAAACATTTTTTTTTATTTTTCTTTTTTAGAAACTTATAAAATAAGCAAACGTAAACTTTTAATAAAAGCAACTTATTTTAAGAACACAAATAAGCATAGAAAAAGCCTATAATAAGCTGACAGTTTTGCTTAAAAGCTTTGAGGCTTTAAAGCTAAGTTGTTTAGGCTTTTGAGCTTGAATAAGCTTAAAAGTGAATCAAATAAGCTGTTACAGGCTTGTTCTACACTAAATAAGCAAGAGCAAACTCAAATAAGCACAATGAATCAGCTGGAACAACAAATAAGTAGATCACACTTAAAAACTTGAAAATTTAAACTCCAAACAGTTTTGAGCAAAATAAGCTCAAATGAGCTTTTAACTCAATAAATAAACTTAGAACACACTCAAACATACACAATAAGCAAATTCCAACTGAAATAAGCACTAGGATACAAACAGATAAGCAACTCAATGGCAAAAGTGTAATTGCAGGCAGACCAACAAGCTATTTTTAAGCTAGATTATAGTGGGCTTATTGAATAAGCTAGGGTCCTAAAATGGAAACATAATAAGCTGGTACTAGTGATAACTCAGAAAAGCTAAAATCAAGCAATGTTAACTACAATTAAGCTAAGAAAAAGCTAAAGAAAAAGACAGTTTACACTAAATGATTTCAACTTAAACTTATAAACATGAAAAAGCTCTAAAAGCTCTAATAAGATGCCACTAAGCTAAAGAAGCTACCAGGCCATTAACCTATTCTAAATAAGCTCAACTGAACCTAACTTAAACATTTCCAAATAAGCTATAAGCTAAAAAGGAGTAAAACAGATTATGCAAATAGATTGGATTTTTAGTTTTTAAATACTAAACTACCATTTTGCAGCCCAAGAATAAGCTGACAAATAAGCTCTAAAATCCCTAATAAGCCAGAACAGATTAAGAATGGACTACTACCTACTTGTGCAACCAACTTTTAAAAGCTGTAACAAACATTAGCTTACCTAATTTTTATCCTAAAATTCACCAAAAACTAACCCATTTCTTACTTTTTAAAAACTGTTTTGACCCAAATCTTTTTAAATCAGTGAAACAACACTAAGACTGGTGCTACCAGATTTTAGACTTATTTTGAAATGCATTTTAAACTTAGAAAACTCAATTTTAATGCTTGAACACTACAAATCACACCTAGACAGATGTAGGACAAATAAAAACTAACATTCAAAGAAAACTTGAAACTCAAATCTTACAACTAACATGGCATCTATTCAAACAGCATTTAAACTTCTACTAAGACTGATTTTAGACTAAACAAAAGTGGATTTCAAAATCCTAAGTGCACAAACAGTGTTACCATGTGTTAAAATTGCTAAAGCCAAACACCCCTTTATATTTTGAAAACTCATTTTAACACTTAAACAACTTATGAAAGGCTTGAATCTAAATCAAATAAGCATGTAAAGAACTAAATAAGCATAAAACAAGCAGAAATAAGCAGAATAAGCAGGATATAAGCAAGTGCTTAAAAATAAGCAAAACTAAAAAAGAAACTTACAAGGGTCCTTTAGCTTTGTTAAGAACTTAAACACTCAAAACAGCTTATAAACCATTCCTAAAGCTTCACATGAAGCACTAACCCATGGCCATCCAAAATAAACCATGCTCTATTGCTTTTTGAGATTTTTGGTGATTTTTAGTAAAAGGACTTAAACAACCAAAAACTAGAAAGTTTTCATTGTTCAAGTATAAAACAGCTTATAAGAGAGTAATAAGAGAGCTTATATGAGCTTATGAAAGACTTTTAAACACAATGTAACATTAACTTAAAAATAGAATTTTAACATAAAAACTTCAAATTTCATTAACTTTAAAAAGAGATTACAAGGCTTTGAATTTAAATGACAATAAGCTAAAAGTTAGCCAAATAAGCTAAAAAGTAAAAACTACCTTCCCTCAAGGGCTTACACTGGTCATATATATAGAGAAAAATCAAATCCTCGGGTCTTCAATTTGTGCTAGTTCTGTGAGAGGGATAAGAGGGTATGTTTCTTGTGTGAGTGACTTCAAGTCTTCATCATAGCCATCCAAAGTTCTTGTTCACCAAGTCTTATAATCTTAGCCCTTGATTTAGTCTAACAAATCACAAAATGGAGGATTGCCAAGGTGGAATTGGCACTTTGTGAAGTGGGGTTGAAGGTGAGAGTGATAGGTTTGTCCATGGGAGTAGGGGTCGAGGGATGAGAGTGACACATGAATATTATAGGCGGGAAATTTATTTTGGACTGTTAGTCCTTTTGGACTGACACTGTTAGTCCTTTTGGACTAACGGTGCAAAGGGGATAAGGACCTTTGGTATAAATGACTTAAGGGTGTATGGTTTGGGCTTTTGTTTGGGCCGAGTAATGGTTTAATGGACTTAGGCTTTTTATAAAAGCTTAAAAAAACTTTGAGGCTTATGATATGAGCTTAATGGGCTCACCCGGCCCATTAGATGGGTGCGGGTTGGCCCATTTAACATTTCTTTGATATCGGCTTCGTCTTTGACTTTGACTTTTTGACTTTGACTGGTTGATTTTGTCTTTTCACGCTCTTTTCATTCCCGTGCTCGGTTTTGTCCGTTTTGACTTGATTTTTGTCTTTTAGTGAATATCCGATACTTGCACAGCATAAATCACAAAACACACAAATACAATGTATTTTTGGTATATTTTGGTCATTTTAGGCACGTTTTTATAGGCAAAAGGTATGTGTAATTAAGCACATACCAGGTTGGCAGACCTGCGTTGTCAATCTCGAAGATGAAAGCAGCTTATTATCCTGATGTTGGTTTAGAGTAAATGGTACCCGATCAGATGTGGATTGAAGAAGAATGCAAGTATGACATTGCTGCTATGTATGGTATCTCTCACTGGTGGTTCCAAAGACAACGATTCTACATTGACAGACACACATCTGAGGGTGATCGCAAAGCTGTACGGACTCATATGCGAATTTTAAGTGTTGTCAGAATTGAAGTCTTCTCCTTATATGGGTACGATTACATGAAGAAGATCGTCCTTCGTAGAGCTGATCTTAAAGAACATATTATTGCGGAAAGGGACTTCAAATATCTGTACCCGAGTGACTTTGAAGATCTGTACTTATTGAACCTTCAAGGTCACCTGGACCATCTACCACCCAAAGATAAGAAGATTCTCACTACTGCAGTCAACTTATGGACCAGAAACTTGGTTATCAGACAACGGGTAGAAGACTTCCAACTGGGGATTGAGAGCTACCAGACTCAGCTAAACCTCACCAAACCTCGATGGGATGCAACTGGTTTTGAGTACAAGCACGACTTCACAGTAATTGAATCTCCAAGAGCCGTCACATTTAGGGATAAATATGGGGTTCAGATGATCATGCGGTTCAATGAGATCCACAAGTTCAGTGACGGCACTCTGCATCAGATTGATGAGGCATTGGACTACAGGGTCAAGGAATTCAAGGTCAACAGGATGAATCCGGGTTTGAACACACGGTTTTGGACAAGGAAAGATGTCGAAAGAAGCAAGGAGTTCATGTTTGCCATTCAGAAACGGCTTAAGACAAGGAGGATCTTTCGTAACCTGGAAAGCTTTGTTGGTGGAAGAGTAAGAGAGGGAGACTACAGACTTCTGTAGAGAACCGAATGATCACATCATCTCTGCAATCAAGGTCCATCTCTTGTGGGGTATATTTATATATGTTGTTGTAATATGTACATTATAAAGTAGTGATTAAGATGTGTTTTGTGTTAGTATATTTGGTTTTCTGAGTTTGTGTCAAATTTTGAAACCCTTAGAACAAACTCATCATAACTGACACGAACTATGTCCCTCACTAATTGAGGGGGAGCATGAATATGTTCCATTATCGGCTTGTATAAATCAGACACATTTTCTCCCAAATTTTCCTAACTTAAATCAATTGAGATCTAAAATCTCAACGGGTTTGAAATTTTTGATCGGGGGAGAGAATGTGATTTAAATATGAAAATCTGATAAAAATGTGATCTTTTAGACTCAAGAGTATGCTCTCCCATATGTGCTAAACTCTTTCGAATATCGATGCACATATTGAGGGGGAGCGAATGGTGTATGATGGCAATTGTGGAAATACCAAAGACCGACCCTGTATTTACTTTATCAGAGTTATAAGGATGGTATGGTTAGGTACTAGTTCCCACGATCCTGCCAGAGCTGGAGGGATCTACCCAGGGACAATCCACTAGTTAGTGTAGAAGTCCTTAGGTATGATGCAAAAAGGAGTAAAGTGAGAAAAAGGGAAGAGTGCCGACTGAGATGGAGCTAGTACTGGAATAAACCCAACAAGGTACTAGTAATGAAGTCTCGGTAAGCACTGAAGGGGTTGAAGAATGAAAAAGAAATGTTATGATAAAGGGTGAAAAGAAAGCAGCCCTCCTTAAACATTAGGAAGAAACTGGGTCAATTCATATGCTG
Source organism: Tanacetum coccineum (assembly GCA_026074375.1). Classification (NCBI taxonomy): domain Eukaryota; kingdom Viridiplantae; phylum Streptophyta; class Magnoliopsida; order Asterales; family Asteraceae; genus Tanacetum; species Tanacetum coccineum. Next base: position 4,534 of record BQNB010138847.1, read on the forward strand.
TCAAAATCACATGTTTGATTGCTAACATTGAAGACAAGTATCATGGACCCAGTAATACGATGCACAACCCTCCCCAGCCACTCAAGATCCCTCAAAGGATTCTTGTTTCATTTCTTATGGAGATTAACACATTTCTATCGTCTCTCTCGTTCCGAGTTAGATGATATTAAAAAGGTGGCAGTCTGCTCCAGCCTCCATCTACTAAATACCCAAATTGCACGATTGAGTCTAGAGCCATGACATCATCAACAAATCTCATCAGGACACTAATCCATAATATACTTGTTCTTCACACACTGTGAAAACAAGTAAATCATTAAGAGTCCTACGCATTATCCTCGTGGTATTGCCAGAACATCTGAGTGATACCAAAGTACTCACGATGAAGATGGAAATCCTTCTAGAGCCAACGTCAAACAAGCTCTTGGTAGGTGACTTGTGAGATCCTCTCAAGGATCAAACTTGTGGCAACTGGAAAGCAACGATGGAGCGATTCCTAGAGAATCAATCTTGTTCCAGTATGTGAATTGACGAGTAGTTTTTAGAAAACCTTTCGATGTGCTCAACAACTGATTTTCGAGCATGTTGAATGTGTAAATCTTTCAAAACAAATGTGTTTCTAATGAAATTTGATTTTAAATTATAAAACTTTTGATGTGTCACAAAACTCCTTTCTAAGTAATACGCGACTGATTTTCAAATCAATTTCTCAATAATCAGTGGATCTTAATCCACTGGTTCACTCATTCCGTGCTTTGTCTACTTTGAGACGCTCCGGTTTGAGAACGGCTAGCGCAGCTGCGAAACCCTATCAAGGAGATTCTTCAGAATTCTACCTGATCACAAGCAGTATTTATACTGATTAACGGGGAACCGTGGCTCTTGCAACCTTATTCAACAAAAGTGAACAAAGACACTTTCGTTTGTTTATCACTAACATATAATTGCAGGAATCCCGACGGTGGCAGCAGCTGGCAAGAGACACGTCAATTCACAACCCCATGCTCACACTTCATACTCCTATTCAAAACATCATGATAACTAAAATGACCTACAATACAGCTTCCACAACTTTGATGCTTGCTATCATGATCCAGAAAAGTGTGAGCATGCCGGTCCGAAGGTCACAACATCACAAGGAGGCAATACTACTCTACAAGGATGATTTAGAGATTTGATGTGACTGATGATCTCAAAGAAAGCTCAAAGATCACACAAGTCAATGGAACCATAATCAAAGATCACTACATAATGTACAATGGAATCAAAGAATGAAGAATCAAAGATTACGAGCTAAAGTCAGAAGATCAAGACTTAGAATGCTAGAATTCAAATTGTATTTTCAGGGGTGACCTCCCTTAGGGGGAGATTTTTAGGTTTATGAAAAAGACTCGGTCACCTCGTGTATTTTCTAGAATAGCATAGATCATAGTTTAATCGTAAGCGTATGACTCATGGTATTAGGCCAGGTCTTTTACCCACTTGTAAGCCCATACCATAGCCCATTAAGGCATCTAAACACTTGTATAAAAGCCTCTTTCTAGCCATGGAAAGAGGTTGGTTGTTCATTTCTATCATACATACACATAAGGTGTATTTTCTCTTACTAGAACTCACTTTCTCTCTCTAAGATAAATTAGCCAACCCCTAGATCATTCATTGTGTTATGAGATCTCAAGTGTAAAAGTAAGGATACTTCATGTGTATCAAATACCCTTGATCCTTTGTTTTAGAAACTAGAGAATGAGAACGTAGAATTAGAGTTTCAGATTAAGAATTATGCAAAAGAAAATGCTCATCTTAAGTCTGCCTATAAGAACCTTTTGACTCTATTAATGTGTCACGGGCTCAAACTAAAAGAATAACTGACTCTTTTCAAAACAAATTAAATGATATGATTTATGAAAACATGACATTAAGAGCCTAGTTATCTGATAAGGTTTCTGAACAAAAGGACACCACCAAAGGTACGAGTCTGAATACTTAGCTTTGTAAGCAATCAATTTTGGGAAAACCACCTTCTTCCTCTGGACCAAAACTCTATTATGTAACTCTTTTTCCAAAATCTAAAGGTCTTCCCAAGATCGATGAGTCACATGCTTTGTCAAAACCAGTCACTTAAAACTCAGTACCCACACCACAAGAATCAAAAGTTATGAAAAATGATAAAGTGATTGCCTCAGGAATGTTTAAGATTAACCCTTTTAAGACACATAGTAAAGCAAAGCCTGTGCCTAACAAACCTACTAAAGCAAGCGTTAGGACAAAATCGATCACTGTTTCACAACCTTATGTCAACACTAAGAAAGATGTTAATTCCGACTCAAATGGTTTCTCTTCTACAGGAGTAAACATCACTGCTAAGACCAGAAGGCCATAACCTAGGAGCAATACAAAGAATGATAGGGTCCTTTCTGCGTCTAAGAGTAGGTGCATTAAGAATAAAGAAGTTGAAGTAGAATAACACCATAGGAATTTACTGCTTTCTAAGAATAAGAAACATATGTCATCAGAATGTAATAACGTTAAGCTTGTTATTTGGAATGTTAAAACTGAAGTTTTTGGTTCTATGTGTAAGCAATGTTTAATTACTCCTAATCATGATGTCTGTGTGCTTAAGTATGTGAATGACATGAATTCTTGTGGTAAGAAAAAAGCCAGAGGTTATGAAACCTAAGAAAGTAGGGTCCAAAGAAAGACTTGCTTCATGTACACCTACTAAACCTAGTATTTGCTATAGGTGGTCACCAACTGGAAGAATTTTTGACTGTAATGGCAAAATAATAAAATCCAGGGCCTCTAAGGGTCAATCTAATGGTGATAATGTATGTACTTATAACCCTCAAGAACCTTCTAGCAAACGGTTTCCAAATCCCACTTATTTTCTTGGTAGGTTATCCAAATTTGTTTATGGTGCGTCGACTCGGGTTTGCTCCAAGCATATGACCGGGAATCTAAAGATTCTCATCAATTTCGTCTGAAAGTTTTTGGGAATAGTCCGCTTTAGAAATGATCATGTTGCTGCAATTTTGGGTTTTGGTGATCTTTAATGGGGAAATATATTAATCACCAGGGTTTATTTCATTGAGTGCTTAGGGCACAACATGTTCTCGGTTGGGCAGTTTTGTGATTTATATTTAGAGGTCGCTTTTAGAAGAAACACCTGTTTCATTAGAAATCTTAAAGGAGTGGACTTGTTAAAAGGAAATCGTACAGCAAACCTTTATACTATAAATCTCTATGAAATGGCCTCTGCTTCTCCAATCTGACTCATGGCTCGTGCTACTTCTACCAAGTCATGGTTATGGCATCAACATTTATCCCATCTCCACTTTGACACCATAAATGACCTTGCCAAAAACGATATTGTCACCGGTCTGCCAAAGTTTAAATATCATAAAGAACATCTTTGTCCCTCATGTAAGCAAGGAAAAAGCAAAAGGGCATCTCACCCACCCAAACCAGTTCCAAATTCTAAGCAAAGGTTACAACTTCTTCATATGGATTTGTGTGGTCAGGTGAGAGTCGAAAGCATTAATGGAAAGTGGTATGTTCTGGTCATTGTGAATGATTACTCTCGTTACACGTGGGTATAATTTATCAGATCTAAAGATGAAGCACCAAAAGTAATTAAAACCTTTCTGAAGAAAATTGTAGTTCTTCTTTAAGCTCCTGTCATCAGTATAAGAACTGACAGCGACACGGAATTCAAGAATCAAGTGCTTCAAGAATACTTTAATAGTGTTGTCATCTCTCACCAATCTTCTTCTGTCAGAACACCTCAATAAAATGGAGTAGTGGAACGAAGAAACCGCACGCTTGTGGAGGCTGTTAGAACAATGTTGATTTTTTCTCGTGCATCATTATTCTAATAGGCTAAAGAAATTTCTACTGCGTGCTACACTCAAAATCGCTCCATTATTCATTGTCGATTTAGAAAAACACCATACGAGCTTATTAATGGCATAAAACTGGATATCTCCTTTCTACATGTATTCGAGGCTCTCTATTATCCTAAGAATGATCATGAAGATATTGGGAAGCTTGGTGCAAAAGGTGATATTGGCTTCTTCAGTGGTTATTCTACTTATTCCTGTGCTTGTAGAGTTTACAACCGAAGGACAAAGAAAATCATGGAGATAATGAATGTGACATTTGATGAGCTTTCAACGATGGATTTTAAACAAATTAGTTTAAAACCCAGGCTTCAAGGCATGACATCTGGACAAATTAGTTCAGGACTCGATCTTACTTATGCTCCGTCAACAATAATAACTCAACAACCATCTGAACGTAAATTGGATTTACTGTTCCAAGATATGTATGATGATTATCTTGGTGGTCAACCGTCAGTTGTTCTAAGAACTACTCCAGCTGCTCAAGCACATCAAGTTTGTCAGACTCCAACGGCATCTACAACAATAGCAGACACCGCACCGACACCAACAATTTCATCCTCTCAAGCTACAAATATTCCAAACACTTCTCAGGATGTTAACAAGCTCGAAACTCAACAACAACATGTTCAGTAACAAGTTAATCAAGCTCCTCTCCATCCTAAAATAGTTGCTGATAATGTTTCAAATGTTATGCTCGATGGAAATACGTTTGTAAATCCATTTGCCCTACCTTCCACAATTAATGTTGAATCATCATCTTCACAATATGTGGATCCATCGAACATGCATACGTTTTACCAATCGTACCCTTATAAATATAAGTGGACTAAGGATCACCCTCTAGAACAAGTGATAAAAGAACCCTTACGACCAGTTTTGACACATAATCAACTTCAAATAGATGGTGACATGTACATATATGCATTAACTGTGAGCACTATGGAACCAAGTAATGTAAAAAAGGCTATGAAAGACCCTACATGGATTGATTCTATGCAAGAAGAACTTCTTTAGTTCAAACGACTTGATGTATGAAAATTAGTTCCTCTGCCAGACAATGTAAAAGCCCTTACTCTGAAATGGCTATTCAAAAATGAGCATGATGAAGAGAACACGGTCATCCAAAACAAGACTCGTCTAGTTGTGAGAGGGTACCGCCAAGAGGAAGGAATAGATTTAGAAGAATCCTTCTTTCTGGTTGCTAGAATAGAAGCTATCAGGATCTTTCTAGCATATGTTGCACACAAAGCGTTCACAGTGTTTCAAATGGACGTGAAAACTGATTTCTTGCATGGTTCATTAAAAAAAGACATGTACGTGTGTCAACCTGAAGGTTTCATCGATGCTGATCATCCAAGCCATGTCTACAAGTTAAAGAAGGCACTATATGGGCTAAAGCTAGCACCAAGGGCATGGTACGACAAATTGTCAAAGTTTCTTGTACAAAATCACTTCTTAAAAGGCACTCTATATCCAACGTTGTTTATAAGACGCTTTGATGATGACATCTTAGTGGTTTAGGTTTATGTAGATGATATCATCTTTGATTCTACAAACCCTAGGTACTCCCAACTATTTTCTGACCTCATGAAAAGCTGCTTCAAAATGTCAATGATGGGGGAAATAACATTTTTCCTTGGTTTACAAGTTAACCAATCCCCCCGTGGCATCTTCATAAACCAGTCTAACTATGTGTTTGGAATCCTTAAAAAATATGGAATGGAAACTGGCGATACTGTTGGAACTCTAATGGAGTTCAAAGACAAGCTTGACCTTGATCAGAATGGAACTCTAGTCAATGCAACAAAATATCGAAGCATGATTGGTGCTCTAATGTATCTTCTTTTGCCTTGGTCAAGGGCATTCGGTTAGGATCTGTATTAGGGTTGCTATATAAGTATATACTAAGCCACGAACCACCCTTTCTAAATTTTCTTTATGACTTATGTACATTTCAGTGCATAACTCGGATCTAAATGTAAGGAAAATGTATCTTTTTAGATAACTTATTGATGTGCGGTTGTCGTAGGACTTCTACACGAAGTTTTACAACTCCTTAGGCAGAGCACCTAATGGTTGTAGTAGTAGTATAGGCAAGACTCGGGGGGTTGTTATCGTTCACTCGAGGAATAGGTTGGGAAGGTTTGATCATGGTCTAACAGAATTCTAAGGGTTAAGAGAAGATTATTTTTGTGTTTTTATATTTTATGGAAAACAAGTAAATCATACAATTGGAGAGGTGATTGGTTTTAGCTATTAAACTAAATGACAATCTAAACTAATGGTGATAACAATAAGATAAAAGACTGTGTTTATTTAATCATGTATTACTTCTTAGATTGCTTCTCCTTGTATTGTTGCCTTGTCACCCTTGTGATGATCTGTGTAATTATTTCCTAAGTCATGAACGAATTACACGAACCCGCCGTCTACTTAGTATTCCGCTAGAGCAACGCACAAGTAAGGTAGTATGAAGACTATTACAAGGCCCCTAGGGGTACACTAAGTGCATGTGAAATACATTAAAAGTGGATCAACCATATTAGGGGGCAAGGTAGTATGAAGACTGTTACCCGATGGTATCCTTTCTACACAATTATGTTTCCCTAGACATATCAATAGCGATACAGACAAAAGTTGGTTTTCTAAGACCTAACATGCACATCCATCACAAGAAGCAACACCACTAAGATCTACATTCTAGGTTTCATACAATCATAAATAAACACAATAAGAGGTTTAGCCAAGCATGTTATAAGTAAAGCAAGAGCATAGATGAATCAAACAACACATAGACATATTGAATGATTAAATAAACCTTACTTGATTAAAACATGAGTTGGAGGAAGTACAATAGGGTTTTTAGGCCCTAAAATCATCCCTAACAGCTGCTAAATGAACTAGGGTTCGTACCCTCTTTTTATTCTAAAGTTACACACCCAAAACCCTAAATTCGAATAATCATGTAACGTCTTAGTTAGAAATCTATTAGGTTATGTAGTAAAACGAGCACGTATTCTCACCCCGAAAATAGTTTAAGAAAACCATTAAAAGAGAAAAGGTGGGGCTATGAACTCACCTTAGGAAATGAATGATCGAGGTATAACAGAAAATGCGTCACGATAAAGACGGAAAGCAACCTAATTAGATATAGGTCGAATAAGTACTACGTACTATGAAATAAGTAATACCGTATATATATAGTTCTATATAGTAGCATCACACTCTAATCGTTTTTCTGTTTGTGAATAATGATTAAATCCCATTTTGATAAATAAAATGTCATGTATTAAAGCTCTTTTAATGTTAAATTTTAGTTCAATCGACTTTGTAATATATATTTATAAAGTTTAAGACATGTTATAAATTTTATATAAATGATTCTAAATGTTTCGCATATTTTTTATTAAAAAACGAACATAACACTTATTCATGTCAGAAATAGTGGGATATAAAAATAATATTTTCTCTGTTTTATCTGTTAAATGAAATTTTTTTTGCTACTCGATCTTAATATGTAATAGGGATTTAAAGTAGACGCGTACGAGACGATCCGAGAAAAAAATAGATAAGTAAGTGAATTTATATGGCGTCGTAATTGCCCTAAAAATACGAAATGTTATTGTCTCCTCCGGTAAGAAGAGCCTCGTCCTCAAGACCCAGGTTGCAACACCTAAAGAAGGTACGGGTTTAGAGAAAAGATGCAGAAATTTCTTTCGGATTTGTGTTGATGAAGAGAGTGTTGGGTTTAGGTGGACTACTCTCAGCAGGAATGGGTGATCTTTCCTGAATGCATGGTAATCGAGTTATGCACCAAAATATACATAGGTGATTAGGCTATGTATATTTTAGAGCCAACAATGCAATGCTCATTTTCGTCAAAACAGTGTGATGTGTGAAATGTATCAAATAGTTTTATAACGAAATGAAATAGTCAATAAAGTAAACATGAAGTTAGATATTGGGGTGACTACATAATGGTTTAATAGGTTGACATAAAGATTGTTTCTAAAGGGATAGGTCATAACAAGTATAAAGAATATCCGAACAAATGCAGAAAGAAGTAGTCAAAGAAAATGAATGTAAAGAACTATTCAATCAACAAAATGAACGTAAAGAGTCGTGTTCTAAAGGTAGGTTCTCTAAGGTGACACGTATGAGGTGACAAGTTAATTGTCGTACTCCAATCAACTGGAAGACTTCAAAACGACGGATTACTAAAAAAAATATGCGATTCAAAAGCATAAGAAGAGTGTTCCAACTCAGAGATCGATGGGAAAATATTAGTGATATATTACATACTATGTCAAATTGTTAATATCATAACGGAATAAAGTAAGTTCGCAATAAATGGGGGAAGTTAATCCTAAGAGATCAAGAAGAAATTAGCCCATAAGTATAGGTATCCTTATATAATACCAGTATTGACGCTCAAGGGAGTAAATGAGAAATCTGGGAAGTACACGAAAACCAAAGTGATCAATATTTATATAACGGACCCAATATAAGGTAAATAGTAAGACATCATATGATTAGAAGTAAGTAACAAAATCATAGTCTAGTATTAAATACTCATTATCCATGTAATAGTAGTAGGGATGCAAAAGAGAGCATATAAGTTACCTGGGAGCAAGCGCTTGCGGATATCGGATATTAAAACAAGGGAGACTCTATATTGATACATCGATGGTATAGTATAGTGTTTTTGAAAACGACCTAGTTCTCTATGACTTCAGCTCTGATACCAATCTGTCACACCCCCAAAATCTTACGGCAGCAGAATAGTAACATTGGGGTGTAACTTTAAGGCACAAAGTACAAGTAACAGATATAACGTCCTCAAAAAGAGGACGTTTAATAAAATGTCACATTTATTTTTAATTAAAAATGCTCAGTGGTTAAATAGGTTCCATTTATAATGTATTAGAAAACATTGTCAAAGTTTTGTCAAATATACTCAAGTTTTTAAGCCTTCAAAAATATAGATTACGCGCGCGACTCGAATGCTCCCAATCGCTCCACTAGCAATTTAGTAACCTGAAAATACTGCTAAAACTGTCAACAATAAACGTTGGTGAATTGATGTTTAGTAAAAAGTAGTATGAAATAATTTAACATAATAATTCAGAAGAAAAAGTAGCGTCCTTACAACTTTTTAAAAGTGTTATTTCCGAAATCTATCTGTAAATCTATGTAGTGATTTAATAATCTAGTAATGTTCAGTAGTGGACCACAATATCGAAAGTAATGGGGACTAAGTACGTATTCCGAATAAGTCCAAAACAAGATAAGGGGGTAGAAGGGATAACCACATTTCACCAAGTCTAACATATTATATCCTATTATTTGCACTAAGCTTATGACACCGAAGGCCTTAACATAGATTTGTGCCCCTATCAGAATATTGGATGCTTGACAACAAGCATAACAACTATTCAATGTTATAAAATTGCCCCGATTATAACATAGTGACCCAAGTAAGGTGGGATTGTCAATCCCGATAGTCGATCCTCAACACCCGCGATTACTACAATAGCAATTAAGGTTCATGATAAGTAGGGGACTTCACGGCAATAAGGTAAACTTAGCAATAATATTAGGCAGTATATCTGGTTAGCTTAAACTTTGTAACACTTGTGTCCGTAGTAAATCATCATGTCTAAATTCACGGTTATTCAATTATAGGTATTCACGATCTCAAATCATGTAGTAAACAAATCAAATTTGTAAATAACATGTAAACCGACTTTCATTTTATAGAATCAATAAGTTTTATGTGTAAAACGAGCACGTATTCTCACCCCGAAAACAGTTTAAGAAAACCATTAAAAGAGAAAAAGGTTGTGGCTATGAAATACCTTAGAAAATGAATGATCGAGGTATAACAGAAAATGCGTCATGATAAAGACGGAAAGCAACCTAATTAGATATAGGTCGAATAAGTACTACGTACTATGAAATAAGTAATACCGTATATAAGTCTATATATCTACATCACCATCTAATCGTGTTTGTGAAATAATGATTAAATCCCATTTGATAAATAAATGCCATGTATTAAAGCTCGTATAATCGTTAAATAGTTCAATCGCCTTTGTAAAATAATATTTATAAAGTTTAAGACATGTAAAAATATTATATAAATGATTATAAAATGTTTCGCAAAATTTTTATTAAAAACGAACCAACACTATTCATGTCTGGAAAATAGTGTATAAAATCACTATTTCTCTTCGTTTTATATGTTAAATGACTTTTTTTTTGCTTACGCGATTTAAACTATGTAAATTGGGATTAAAAGTAGACGCGTATACGAGACGAGATGAAAAAAAATATATAAGTAGTGAATTATTAAATGGCGTCGTAATTGCCCTACAAATACGGAAATGTTACAGTCTCCTCGGTTAGAAGACGCCTCGTCTCAAGGGCCCAGGTTGCAACACTAAGGAGGTACGGGTTTAGAGAAAAAGATGCGGAAATTTCTTTCGGATTTGTGTTGATGAAGAGGTGTAGGTTTTAAGGTGACTACTCTCAGCATGCCTTGGGTTCTTTCCTGTGAATGCATTGTGTAATCAGTCTATGCACACTTTATCGGTGATTAGGCTATGTATATTTGAGAGCCAACGATGCAATGCTCATTTTCGTCAAAACAGTGTGATGTGTGAAATGTATCAAATAGTTTTATAACGAAATGAAATAGTCAATAAAGTAAACATGAAGTAGCTCATAGGGTGACAACAAAATGGTTTATAGGTTGACATCAAGATTGTTTCTAAAGGGATAGGTCATAACAAGTATAAAGAATATCCGAACAAATGCAGAAGTAGTCAAAGAAAATGAACGTAAAGAACTATTCAATCAACAAAATGAACGTAAAGAGTCGTGTTCTAAAGGTAGGTTCTCCAAGGTGACACGTATGAGGTGACAAGTTAATTGTCGTACTCCAATCAACTGAAAGACTTCAAAACGATGGATTACTAAAAAAATATGCGATTCAAAAGCATAAGAAGAGTGTTCCAACTCAGAATCGAATGGTAAAATAACTAGTGGAATTTACAAACTATGCCAAATTTTGATATCATCAAAAGGGAATAAAGTAAAGTCGCATAAATGGTGGAAGTTAATCCTAAAAGATCAAGAAGAAATTAGCCCATAAGTATAGGTATCCTTATATAATACCAGTATTGACGCTCAAGGGAGTAAATGAGAAATCAGGAAGTACACGAAAACCAAAGTGATCAATATTTATATAACGGACCAATATAAGGTAAATAGTAAGACATCACATGATAGACGTAAGATAACAAAATCATAGTCTAGTATTAAATACTCATTATCCATGTAATAGTAGTAGGGATGCAAAGAGTGTTTTTACTGCGGACCGGGGTGCATAGGGGCCGGACGGGTTTTAGGTGTGTTATTATTGGGTGAGTAGCCGTTTGGTGTTTAAACATGGGTCATTAGTAAAGGTTTTGAAAATAACGACATAGTTCTCTATGGACTTCAAGCTTGATACCAATCTGTTACACCCCCAAAATCTTACGACAGCGGAATAGTAACATTGGGGTGTGACTTTAAGGCACAAAGTACAAGTCACAGAAAACGACCTCAAAAGAGACGTTTAATAAAATGTCACATTCAATTTAATTAAAAATGTCAGAGTAATTTAAACCTATTAAATTAGGTTCCATTTAAATGTATTAGAAAAACATTGTCAAAACGTTTGTCAATAGTTATCAAGTTATTAAGCTTCAAAGAATTTTGATCCGCGCGACTCGAATGCTCAATGCTCACTTAGGCAAAATTGTAACCTGAAAATACTTGCTAAACGTCAAACAATAACGATGGTGGGAATGCATAGGTTTAAGTAAAAGCAGTATTGAAATAATTTAAGAAATATTTCAGAAGAAAAGTAGCGTTACAACATTTAAAGTGTTATTTTCGAAAGTCCATCCAAAATCCAAGTTAGTGATTTAATAAATTAGTAATGTTCAGTTGTGGACCACAAGATCAAACGTACTGGTGGACTTAGTACGTATTCTGAGTCCAAAAACAAAGTAAGGTAGACAAGGGAAACACCATTCACCAAGTCTAAATTTATAACCGGTAGGTATTATTGCACTAAGTCATAACCGAAGCTTAACTAGATTTGTCCCATCAGATTATAGGATTGCTTGCCAACAAACCTAACACCTCTTAATGTTAATGCACCCGATCAAAAATAGTGACCCAAGTATGGTGGGGATTGTCATTCCTGATTAGATCCCACCACAAACTCGCGTTACTACAATGCATTAACAGTTAATGATAAGTAGGGACTTCACGGCAAATAAGGTAATTTGCAAATAATTTCAGCTGTGAATCTGGATAGCATACACTTTGTAAAACATTGGTTGGGGGGGGGGGGGGGGGGGGTCCGTAGTAAAACAAGCATGTTAAATTTCGGTTCAAAATTATAGGTATTCACGATTAAATCTTATAGTAAACAAATCAAAATTAGTAAATTATTCATGTAACGCTACGTATAGAAATCAATAAGTTTATGTAGTAAAACGAGCATGTATTCTCCCCCCGAAAACAGTTTATGAAAACCATTAGAAGAGAAAAGGTGGGGCTATGAACTCACCTTAGGAAATGAATGATCGAGGTATAACAGAAAATGCGTCACGATAAAGACGAAAAGCAACCTAATTAGATATAGGTCGTATAAGTACTACGTAATATAAAAATAAAGTAATAAGTATTTAGTCTTATATAGCTTCCCGATAAAAATAAAATGAGCAAAGTTAATAATTACTTTCGAAAAAATAAAATAATATTTTTTATCGTTTGTAAAACGTTATCGTATAAGTAGGTCAATCGTCTTGTAAAATAATATTTATAAATTTAAAACTCGTATAAATATTATATAAATGATTCTAAAATGTTTCGCAAAATTTTATTAAAAACGAACCAACACTATTCATGTCAGGAAATAGTGTATAAAAATCATATTTCTCTTGTTTTATATGTTAAATAAATTTTTTTAGCTTACGCGATTTAACTATGTAATTAGGATTAAAAGTAGACGCGTACGAGACGAGAGAAAAAAATATAAGTAGTGAATTAAATGGCGTCGTAATTGACCCGAAAATACGAAATGTTACAAATTGATCGACATAGACTATTTAGAATAACATTTATTCACGGATTAAACATGCAAAAATAGGAC
>BQNB010138849.1:2888-17643 GCA_026074375.1 Tanacetum coccineum
CAAGTTTACTATATTATCCTTGTTTGAAATTATTATTACAAACTTTAAAGAACACTTAAATTAATTTGCTAAGGGTAAAACTGTCTTTTTTTCAAAAAGTAAGAAAGAGAAAGCAGTAATAAATGCATTTTTCTTAAACTATGTGTTTTTTGTCGGTGGACAATAATTTTGGGACGGAGGGAGTAATATCATGGCTTGTAATTATCTTAACAAAGGGATGTCATTCATTTTCCTAATCAAGAATTTGTATGTACCATTTGGCATCCCGTTCGACCCCAAATAGTTTTATAAGGATGGGATTAAATTGGGGCAAGTCTAACTTAAATATTTTTCTGTAAACAAAAGTGCTTGTCGGGAGACAACCCGAAATGTATTTTCAATTTTTATCGAGTTTGTCTTCCCAGATTTTCTATACGGCGTATCCAAACCCCATGGATACGGCGTATTGACCTTCTGAATGTTATACAGTCTTTATTTTCAGCACAGTCTATACAGTGTATTCGTTAAACGAATACAGCCTATTCGATACAGGTATCAATATGGTGTATCCTGGGGTATGGATACGGCGTATTAACTTCCTGTATAGTTTTAGGTATTTATTTCGAGTCTAACCAAACGAATACACGGAGATAGAATTGCATTTGTTTGTTGAGAATTTACACAGGACCTCGTGAAAGAAAAATTGACGATGTTGGTGATGTATTTACAAATCTGGAAATCTTAAAGTGTTGGAGTCTTGAAACCTCAAGACGGTTGTTCAACACACAATGTTGCTCACAAACGCAACTTGGAGAATCTACCGAGCAAATATCAGGGGAGTTTCTCATTCTAATTCTTTTTAAATTCCTGTATTTAATATTTTATATATACAACGAGGACGTTGTATCATTCAAGTGGGGGATGGAATTAGAATGTTTACTTGCCCTATTTTTCACACTAAAATGCCTAAATTATGCTCAAATTTAAAATCTTTTCAAGCATACTTTTCTGAAATTACTTGATACATAACCCGCACACAATAACCCTTGTTAGAATATTGTGAGGATTTAACCTTTCTGTTTCCAAATGTTTACCCAAATTCCACAAAATATGAGTGTGCCGGTGATGTTGTAGACTTTAGAACTTGGCCTGGTATATCTATTCGAGACCGCAATAATAAGTACTATGGATTTAGATGGAGTAACTTGTTTAAATTGGTAAATTTTAAGATTACACCCAAATCGCCTTTACATGTTGCTTATTAACTAACTACATCGGTTAGTTAACCTTCCGTTTAAACCCTTTTCCACTCTCATTTTTAGAGTGATGATCCACTAGAAAAACTCGTAGAGCCAATCCATTAGGAATTTATACCAACTATTTGTTTCGTTACACCTTACACCTTAACCTACCCTGTTAGATTAAGTTTAATTTACAGTTGGTAGTTGCTTAAAGTGTAAAGTTTGTATTTCCCGAGTCTTGTGTCATTTTCTATCTTTGGTGCGGTCGGAAATTTGCACATTGCAAATGGGAATGTATATTAGTAAGCTCATGTGATTTTACTACCATCATAATTATTGGTGAATCCGAAGAAGAAGGAACTACCGAAGGAATTATCCGGAATTATTATGATCGTAAAGATGGTGAAACTACACCGAGATTTGAAGTTTAGTTTGCAAAAAAAATCGAAAAAATGAGAAAAAAAAAGAGAAAGAAAGTTTGAAGATAATCGTTTCGCAATTACCGAAGGAATTACATGAAGGATCGATTATTCGTTGATACGTCTAAAAAATCAACGATGTAAAGTATTGTATAAAGTGGAAGATATCGCCACTTGCCTTGTAGAGTATGTAAAGTTTGGGATGATTGGGAAGTTGACCGTTACGGGAATGCCAACTTAGGTTGTTGTTTTTTATCTATGATCAAGACGTTGTAAATAGTTGTGTCTTTATCATGGTAACGGTCGGGAAAAAGTGTCTAGCAACTTGAATCTTAAGTCTTAATCTATTTGTTTCTTGATTTTTATTTAACAACAATTTACTTCCTTCTCACCTGATGATTAGCCGCTGGTTTTACGTGAATGAGGACTTGTTCGAGCGTGCATGTCTATTCCGTCATTACGGCCATGTATGCATATCTTAACCTACCATATTAGTTTACAAGTTTAATTACAGTTGCTAGTGCCGTAAAGTGTAAAGTTTGTATTTCACACCGGTCCTATGGCGTCATTTTCTCTCTTTGGACCACACTCCAAGAGCGTTGAAATTTGCACATTACACAATGGAAATGTATATTAGTAGCTACAAAGCTCATGTGTCTTTACTATCTATTACAAATTATTCGGTGAAGAATACAGAAGACGACCCCCCCACTAAGAATACTATCACTCTAACGAAATTATCCGAAATCTCCTGCTCTTGTCGTGAAGATTGGTGAAATACCACTGAATTTGAAGTTGCTAGTTAGATCTACTATCCAAGAGAATGTTTAAAGCTAATCGTTAGCAATTAACCGAAGGAAATTACAAGATTGGACCTCCGCTCTCGCCTCCGTCATCGTCGATACTCTAAAAATCAACGATGATTAGAACGTATTGTTACAATAGTGCGACAGATATCGGCACAATTGCCCCTTGTAGCTGTATGTAAAGTTTTGGGAAAGAATTGGGCTCTGTTCGGACCGTTACTGGGACACTCAAACTTTAGGTTGTTGTTATTGATCTTATGATCAAAGAATTGTAATTGGTTATGTCTTTTTAAATTATGATCAACGGAATTCGGGGAAATAAGTGTCTAGCAACTTGTATCTTAAGTCTTAATCTATTTGTTTATTAATTTTTATTTAACAACAATTTTATTTCACTATCTACCTGATGATTAGCCGCCTACGGAGTTCGCCTACGAGAAAGTTCGATTCAATATATCGAACATCGCATGCCTATATCACGTGTTCCGAAAAATTAAAAAATAAAATAGGAGTTAATGCATGCTGCCTTGTAACCTTGTTGGTTTAGACTTTTGATGAAAGTCTAGAAGGCTTCCCCTACCCTCATACTAATTCTTCATCAGGAATAGGGATGTGACTCGAAACACTATGTCCTATCCTGGTGTACGGGTGTGTATGTGTGCATTCAAGCTGCATTGTGGGAGTAGGTATTCTGTTGAAAATTGTAGAAATGATTTAATACCGTAGCACGTTCCATTACAATCAGCCATATTTACTTTATAAACTTGTTACTCCTCTGCTTTAGTGGTGGAGATTGTCGTATAACATCTCGCACAATAGCTTATGATGGTCCCTTAATCGTACCTACCACCCTATCGACAATACCTAAAAGTAAAAAATAAAACAAATACACCGTGCAATTGAGCGAATTACGCTTAATGTTAAAACATACGATTAGTTGAGTGATTTGAGTGTTTTCATAGCTTCCTATTTGGTGAGGAAGTTTGGTTGTGTACTTGTAATAGATCCGCTATAAGTGCTTTACAGAAAATATCTTAGGGGATTATTTTTATTAAAATTTAAAGGCTTACTTGAGGACAAAAGTAGGATTCAAGTAGGGGAATATTGATTGACATCACATTAGTTATTTTATTGCTTCATTTATCCCATGTTATCTACACAATCTTTGCTATCTGCTGTTTGCAATGAATTGTTACTTAATCGTTTATATTTATGAATTGAAGTAATTATGGAGTAATTGGTGAAGTTCAGCAAAAGACGACTATTCTGGAACATCTATACATGAAGATATTTTGAGATTACTATCTATGAACCTCCAATAGCCGTATTCCATCAAGGAAGATACGGCGTTCCGTGGCCTGCAGCTCACAAAGAACAACTCAAGGAATAAAGATCTATACGCCGTTAATCCAAAGGACTATTTCGCCGTATACAAGGCCTCCTATGGAACCCTCTTCAATATCATTGCTCCGGGATCGGATATTCAAGCGTAATATCCCCGGACTGCCCATACAGCCACAGAAATCACCAATACGCCGTATCACAACTCCTTGATACGCGTGTATTCATCCGATTCCATCGCTCCCATATTAAATACAAACATAAAAAGGGAGTTTTCCTTGTGTCGTTAACAAAACTTCTCGATTACCTAAACCACAAAAGCAATTTTTAGAGGCAGAAAAAAATCATAAGATGGTTGAGCAAGTATTCAATTCCATATAAGACAAGTGTAATTCTCATATATGGTTAGTCAACCCTCCACGATTCATTCCAGCTTCATCGGTATCATCTTAAATATGTTAGTTTATCGGAATAACTCATACTTATCTTGTATTTATTATGAAGTTTGAAAGGCTAATTACCATTTCGTGGTATTAGCCATTATTATGAAGATCTGAATCGCTTTTAGGTATTTGTTATCATGATTATATTGATTTATCGCTTTCAATTGAGTGCTTTGTTTATGTTAATCAATTATATACTTGTTTGCAGCGCCATCCTCTTGTATAGGCGCAACACTACTCCTTCCCTCCTCTACTAGTTCTTGTGAAGCGGAACCCATAGTAGCTCTAGAGTCCTGGGAATAGCATCACCATATTGTGATTTTATACATACTAGAATATAGTTACAAATATATTGTCTTCTAAGTCTGTGTCTAGGATAGCTTGGGCTTAACTCAGTTAAGTGGATAGTGCATTGGTTTATGGATAGTGTTGCTAGTAGGTGAGCTAGATATTCAACAAGTAACGTTTGATCCATTGGATAGATTGGACAAGTGGACCTAACTAGATGTATAAATGCCAATAAGCGGTAAGTGGGTAAAGTCTCTATTAAGATAGGGTTGTCTACACAAAGATACACCATTGCTTTAAACCATTAAGATAGATTTAATCAGACATAAAGGATGGTTTATGCGGGATGATTTAATTATGGACAGAATTATTGTGTCCTTCGTTTAGGTTCGTCCCCCCGCGCTCGCTCTACGCACTAAGTTTAAGAACACCTCATCTATGTCACTCACGACGTGTAAAAAATCATTGCACTAAATAAACCAAACCTAACGTTTCTAATATCATATTATTCATGGTTTATCAGTTGTTTACTTTTATAAGGTATTATTCGAAACGAATATTTTCTCTTTCGTTAATGAGCTTGTATTGAGAGTAAAAAGTGCCTTGAATTGATTATAGATCACAACCAAAATCGTGCAGATATCTCAGGCTGTCTTACCTCCCTTTTCCCAGTTAGAATATGTTAATAGAACTGACATCGTTAACATAGGGTTTAGAAATATAGAATACGTATTAACATAGTTTAGATAACCAAGATATTAATATTACTTGATAGATTAACTACCTACTACGCTTCAAGTGTTCGACACCCTACTTACCACGAAACTACTACCGATCGGGTACACTGCCCGTTAAAGTGTTGTTTTTGGTTTAGTCGGCAAAATATAAATTTAAAACTTGAATCATCTTAAATATTCCATACAACGACAACACATCAGTGTTATTAAACTAATACTGCTTAATAATTAGCTAGAGAAATGATGGAATTGAATGTGAATGCGGGGGCGGGGGGGAAGTTTGACTCACTCTCTCATACGAGAAGAATACAATCAGCTGTCTTTGCTTAGGTATTAGGTGCAATGGCGGAGCCACGTGAGGACCAAGGAGGGCCCTGGCCATCCCACCATTTAATATACCATGCATAAAAGTTGACCTTTTTCATTCTAAGTATAATGAATTAATATATAAATTTACTACTTTGGCCCTCCCAAAATGAACTTATATACATTTGGCTCTCCTAGAAAAAAACTTGTAGCTCCGCCACTGATTAGGTGATTTCTGAATTTTCTGTGCCTAGGGATTTATGTTGCTACGTGGATGTTTATTGAGTCTAGTTATAGAATCATTAACACGTAATGTGACTTGCTTTACAATATATGCGGACATAATGTATGAATAGTTAATGCGTGAATGACCTGCGCGCTATCATATAGTGAGCTTTGATAGGTTTAAGTTGGTGGTCTGAATGTATATTTGGTCAAATTTCTAAAATTAAGTGATAATTGATTACTAGTAGTTAGTGAACAATGAGACAAGTGATGGAATCCAATATGTTTTGCAAGTCATGTAAGTCTGCAATATGTTCTGCAACTTATCTGGTCTGCAATCTGTTCTGCAGCTTAACTGCATTCTCCTTTGTTGCACAAACAAATCTATTGGTTTGGTTTTGGCCCTTTAATGCTCGTGGGTCCGATTGCATTTGAGACAGTGGTGGCTTCTGCATCATTTCCATGTGGGATACAAGTTCATTGTGGTTTTTGCTTCATAGTTTGTTTGGCTTAGCATTTTTGTTTTGATTTTTGTCTTTGGCGGGATGAGCTTTAAGGATCTGTACATTTTGCATGTTTGCACTTTTTCGTTATTTTCTATGTTTGCCAATTCTATAGTGTATATCTTTTTTTTTTAAGTCAAATTGCAGACTTTGAAGAAAAAACTCCTAAAAATGTAAATAAAATATCAACTATTAAGTAAAAACAACTTGTTCCACGCTAATAATATTTTTATTATTGGAAAATATCAAGTATTTTTAGGGTATCTATGTAGAATGCATGATATCTCTCTGTGATGTAGTTTACTTATTTATTTATATCAGATAGAATAATCATACCGTGAGTCATAAATATATGTTCTAGCTATATGATGCTGAGGTTA
The DNA here is from genome assembly GCA_026074375.1 of Tanacetum coccineum. Classification (NCBI taxonomy): domain Eukaryota; kingdom Viridiplantae; phylum Streptophyta; class Magnoliopsida; order Asterales; family Asteraceae; genus Tanacetum; species Tanacetum coccineum. Next base: position 9,557 of record BQNB010138849.1, read on the forward strand.
ACAGTGTCCCACTGCGAATTTAAATAGTGCTGCGTTGAAGGCGTTAATATGTGAATCTTTGTGAGTTTCATGTTTTATATGCATTATTTTGTATGTATCACCAGTAAATAACATACAATTACAATGACATTTTGCTTAATTAGGGTATAAGGCACCAACTAAATTTGAACTACATAAGTTCCACAAAACCATGATTATAGATAAAGGATATAGATGTTGATTCAAAACCATGATTACAGATAAAGATGACCGTGTGGTATAGTTGGCGACTTCAGCTTAGAATGTGATTTAAGGTAGCTTCAGCTTTGATAAGTTTAAGTTGGTGGTCTGAATGTAAATTCGGTCAAAATTTTGAAATTAAGTGATAACTGATACTAGAGTACGAGTTAATGACAATTGCGGCAAGTATGGAGCATGCAATTTACCGCAAAGTCAAATATGCTTTTTACTGTCTAGTTACTATAACAAATTAAGGTTCTTAAGATGACATTTAGTCTATTTGACTGTTCCAGCCATCCATAACACGAGATGTATAATTTAAGTAATAAAAAGCTGAAACAAAAGAAGGGGAATCTCAAGGTGAGACTTGAATTCTTATTTCAAAAAAATATATGTTATGGCTCTTCACCTTTAACATTAGTAATCACCATGAAAAGTGTGTTATTGTTGTTCAGATGGATGGGCTTGCTCGGCCTCATGCCTACTGTAAGTTACATACTATACTAAATTACTATATGGGTAACTAATATTGTTAACTCTTGTTCCACATTGCCTACTGCAGTCTGCGACAAACAAATGTTGCTGCAACATTTTTATTTTCTTACAGTTGCTTAATATTTCGACTTACAAGTTTAAACACTTGCATTATGTGATTCTGAAATATCGTGTAGACAACAGTGGGATCCTTCTTTAGCCTCTCCAAATCCTTTCAGTCCTCAGATGTATGAATGTAAATAATACCTCATGTATTCTTGTCAATAATCCTTAAAAGACGCTCTCTTAGCACATAGGTAAAACCAGTGGGATCCTTCTCAGCCTCCACCAAATCCATATGTCTCAGCAATTTCAACCTGTCATTCAACTCCGATAACGAAAGTTGTCTTTGTTTTTGGATGGGGGATTAGGTCCCTCTGATATAGAAGAGAGTCATAGGTTAATGTCAAGGTATACTATTTTAATAGGCTGTCAATCTCTTACCATTGGGCATTCTTTCAGTTCTTTATGATTCTGGTGTTTGACCCCCCCTAAAAAAAGGTCAACACTGTTATAGAAACTGTCTAGCTTCAAAGTCCATCATTCCTGTTAATGATCTTCTGGAAATTTAAACTTGCATTATTTTGTGATACCGATAGAATTATAAATTGAAGAAGCTAACTCTACGTGTACACCAGCAGAGATATGTTTGAAGAAGCTAACTCTACGTGTACACTAGCAGAAAAGGAAAGACCAATGACTTTAGAGGAGAATATGAAGGTTATGAATAAATGTAAGTTCAATTCTATAATTTTTTCTTGATTGTCTTTATACAGAATCAGTTCAGCATTTAAAAATATAGTGTTTGGTTTTTGCTAGCAAACTAATTCGCTGTAAGGTCCTAGTCATATAAACTATGTTGTTTTTTTTTTTGGAACGGCAATTTGTGGCTACATGGCCCCTAGCCCAGAAGGCGTAGCGAGCCCACACAACCAGGGTGGGTCCAGCCCAGAAGGCAATGACCCATCCTTTACAACACGCGGGAGGATATACCTCCTATGCCCTAGACAAAGACTGAACATGAGACATGTTAAGAGGGTTTCTAAAAACTCCATCCATTGGACCAAATGCCGTGAGCGCGCTAAAAATAATTTGTAAAAATATGGAAAATGAGTATTAGGTTGCGAGAAATGGTTCGGATGTTGGTTAGTTTAGTTTTTGGATGAGAAAAGATAAGATGTAATGGATACGAGATAGTGGATATGTAATAAGCCTTTAGTGTAAGTAGAATCTGTTGTTGCATCGAGTCGTCTTGAAAAATTGGTAAAAATGTTTGTTAAAGTTAGGGTTAATGGCATATAATAGCAACGTACTTTCTCATTTGACCCATTATCAGATATGAACTCAAAAAGTCCTCACAATACCTCGAAACTTTATATTGAACTGATCAATATTAGCAACTTGGACCATTTTTTCTTACAAATTCACGTCTTGAGACACACTTGTAACCATGTAATATCCTTTTTTTTAGAGCGTTAGGTTTATGAGTGTTAGACCCTAATACACACGTTAGGTTGTATGCGTTAGTGTATAGGGTTATATGTGTTTTTATTAGGAAAGACAATATCTACGGTGTGTATTAGGGGCTGACATGGAACCTAACGCTCTAAAAGAAGTGACATGACATGTACATGTGTCACATGACGTGAATTTTATAAGAAAAAATGGTCAAGTTGCTGATATCAGATCAGTTCATATAAAGTTCGATGGGTATTGTGAGACTTTTTGGAGTTCATATTGATATGGCTGCAATGAGAGAAAGTAGTTTGCTATATTATAGCCATTAACCCTTAAGTTACTTGAGAAAGCTGTATGGTTGTACTTTCGTTAGATGTCGCGCGATGAACGTTCGATCATTTTTAAGCGAAGCTAGTTTTTTGTTTTTTTGTTATTGAAAGATGATATTTATTAATATTTATTGAAAGCACTTTAAGTCTTCCTTTGTACCTCGCGTAGTATTAATCTGTAGTCATTTCTTGAATGTAAAGTATTTATATGAAGGGCAAATGACTTAAAAATGCATCGAACTTGTCCATTTTTACCGTTCTGTATAGCCATATTTTTTTTTCATATTAAATCACTAAACTAGGTGATTTCGTACATTGTGTGTAGCGTGACTGTTGATCTCTTGCTGAAGTGTGTTAATCTAACATCGTTAGAGTTTATCATTGCAACGTTAGTCCTTTAGACTAACGATCGTTTATCATGGTTACATATAATGACAAAAAGTGTCAAGTTAGATGCCTTTTATAATTAACTGAAAATTTGACTTTTTAACACTGTTTTTATCTTATTTATTTTTCAAATTTTATTACACGTTTTTGTACACATTTTTTACATTTTTTTACATTTTTTTTACAGATTTCTTTACACGATTTTTACCTACACTTTTTTACACAGATTTTTTTATACACGTTTTTTTTGCACCGTTTTTTATATTACGGTTTTTACACTCGTTTTTTTATACCACTTTTAATTTAACTTTTTAAACATTTTTTTACATGTTTTTTTACATACTTTTTTACATCGTTTTTAACACGTTTTATAACACTTTTTTTTACTATTTTACACGTTTTTATACACCTTTTATGCACGTTTTTATATATGTTTTGTACACTCTTTATGACTCACCTTTAATTAACTTTTTTACAGCTTTACACCCGTTTTAATATTCTCTTTTTTTTACATTTTTTACAGTTTTTATAAACAATTTTTAACAATGCGCTTTTACACGTTTTACACATCTTTTATGACACTTTTTATAATACGTTTTTATACAACTTTTAATTTAACTTTTTTACACGTTTTTTTACACACGTTTTATACACGTTTTTTACACACTTTTAATTTAACTTTTTTTACACTTTTAATTCAACTTTTCTTACACTTTTTTTACACTTTTAATTTAACCTTTTTTATACACTTTTTTTACACGTTTTTATATACGTTTTAACACTTTTTTACACGTTTTTATACATCCTTTTATGCACATTTTTATATACGTTTTTACACACGTTTTTATACACACTTTTAATTTAACTTTTTTTACATGTGTATAAAAACGTTCTTTGTTATTATTGGTCTTAGCTGTAAAAACAATGTGCGTATTAAAAATGTGCAATTAAGCATGTATAAAAATGTGTGAATAATCTCGCTGTGTCAAAATGTGTGTATAAAAATGTGAGTATAAAAACGTGTATAAAATCCCTGTGTATAAATACGTTGTGTATAAAAGCGTGTATAAAATTATGTTTATAAAAACGTGTATAAAAACGTGCATAAAAATGTGTGTATAAAAACATGTGTAAAATCGTATGTATAAAAACATGTGTAAATGTGTGTATAAAAATGCAATGTAATGAACATTTAAAAAGTGTGTTAAAAACGTGCATAAACACCGCTGTATATACCACAATGTGTAGTAAAAAACTATATAAACGGTGCATAAAAACGTGTATACATATGTGTTCTAAATTTGTGTATAAACTCGTATAAAAACCTGCATAAAAACGTGTTATAAAAACGTTTCTTTCTTAATGTTTGTTTATAAACGTGTATAAAAAAATATGTTGTATAAAAATGTGTGTAAAAATGTATATAACAATTTAAAAAATAATAAATGTTCATCTAATTGACACTTTTTGTCATTCAAGTAGCTATTGAGCGCTCTCGCGCGCTCGACGCGCGCGCGCATCTCTCGGACTTAACGTTGGCCAATGATAAATCTAACGATTGTTAGCTTAACTTGCTCCAGCAGGTCAAGCAGGTCACTGCTACACACAATGTACGAAATCACCAGGTTTAGTGTTTTAATAGGAAAAAAAAGATGGTTACACAAAACGGTAACTCTCTGCGCGCGCTCTGGCGCGCTCGCGCATTTTAAGTCATTAGCCTTATATGAATGCGTCTAGCTCTTATCCAGGAGGGACTTGAGAATTTTGCAGGAAGAAAAGGACATTTTTCACCTATTGTGTTTTCATGCAGGTATTTTGGACAAAAGGGTTTAGTAGTGTCGTGTCTTTTTTTCGGCAAGATCTTGCGGGGCAGTAACCACATAAAGTGCATCGTGTATCAACAAAATTCAAAGATTGTGTGTTATATACGAAGGTTATCTTGATAATCATGTTTTTGGTCTATATTCATGTTCAATGTTGTATTTCTTTAATAACATGGCAGACAATTTTTGTTTGGATCAATTTGTGTTACGAATATCAGTTTTCTGTTTTGCTAAAAGTAAAAGGGTACGAAGAAACCGAACATTTTGTGGTTGTCGGCACTTGTGGATAGTGACCACTTTTTGGTCATTAAGTTGTTGTACATGCATCCCAACTGGTGACGACTCTTGGTCACCAATCAACCAAAATAGTGACCACCATTTCGTCACTGACAAATTTGGTGACGAGATATTTGGTCACCAATGGTTTGAAGTTGTATCTACCTCGTCCGATTGGTGACGACATTTTTGTCACTATTCAATGACGAAACTGCGTTTGGTCTCTAATTGTAATTAGTGACGGACCTTTAGTGACCACTGGTGACCACCTAAATTTGGTCACTAATGAGGTTTAGTGACGAGATTAGTACTGTTTGTGACCAAAATTTCTGGTCATTAAAAGCACTTTTTCTTGTAGTGGTGACCTCCTCGGCTCCTACGGTGCGTTTGCAGAGAATAGTACCTCACGGGATAATCGTAATCGTGACACACGTGACTCGCGAGATACTCGTGATTCTCGTTCCACTACTCATTCCTATGAACCAACTATGTGTTTCAACTTTATTCGTGGCTTTTGTAGATTTGGAAATGGGTGTCGTTTTGCCCATAATTCCTTTTCTTTGACACCCATTATAAATTGAGTGCATCGTCATCGTTTAACAAAACTTGAATCCTTTTCTTTACTGTCACACATTTTGTAATACATAACGATCACCAAATGACATAATGGTAAGGTATATGGAAATGGTCGTAAACGGTCACGTAGATATGTCATGTTATGTCACATACATCTAATTCAAAAACTCGCCTTCACCGAGTAACCTTAACACGAAAAACCAGTCTTAAGTCTTACCCTACATTTTGTCACATAAATGGATATAGTTACCATCTTAAACGAATAAATTTGTTTGTTTGATATTCTGTTTATGTTTTATGATAAGCAACTAGTGGTTATTGTAAAGTTTTTTTTGTTATATAAGGCTTTAGGGGAGGAGAAATAAGAGCCTAATTAATCGTAGCATGAACTAGACACAAAAGAATAAAAGACATTAGATTTTAGAAAATTTTGACTCTTAATACTTTACTTTGTGACAGAATGACAGTTTTACCCTTAGCTAATTAATTAAAGTCTTATTTAAAATTTATAATAATAATTCCAAACAAGGATAATATATTAATATTATAAACTTGATCAAACTTCCTTATCTATTTTTTAATAGTGGACAATTAAATTGAGACATCCTAAAAAAGAAGCGTGAACAATAAAAATGAGACGAATTGTACCTTCCTTTTTGCACCAGTTTAACCTCCCAACATGCAGCAGCTATAGTATAGTAGTAGTAGAGCGTGAAACTGAATTGTACCTTCCTTTTGGGAAGTAGTTTAGCCCATGTAACGGGCGGAGATGTGAGACTCACTATCATCCTTTGTACTTAAATGTTTTTTGACGTAATAAAATTTACCGAGGAAACCCTTTACCAAAAAAAAGAAACTGAACATCGATCGCCTAAGGTCTCAAATTTATGAACTTTTAATTTTCTTAACAATATAAGATAAATTTTTGATTTAACTACATAAATGATCCCTGTGGTTTGTAGGAAATTACGATTCAATCCATTTTTCATTTCCATGTCAGATTACTGAGGGGTTTAACATGTCTCGGATTCAGTCCAATTTGTCTAATTCTTTTAAATCCAGTCGTTAAATAAAGTGAAATGACCAAAATACCCCTACCTTCATCCTTTTATTTATTTTTTAGGTGGGGGTAAATTGATCATTTCATGTCAAAATGGACTAAATCTGAGACATGATGAAACCACAATGACCGAATGTGATACGGAAATAAAAAATGGATTGAATCCGTTATTGTATCTTTAATATTATAAGTCATCCTGAGGCATCAATTTAATGCATTTAATAGAACCCGCCCCCCGACCCGACTCCGAACACCTCTCTTTTCCCCGCTATTTAGTTATACCTGGTTTTTGGCAGGGCATGTGTCCTTCTGATTCATCAAACTCAAACACACACTAACGCTCTGTTCTCGAGTTTTGAAATAAAAAGTAGAGAAGAGAAGTAATAAAAATGGGTAGAAAAGAAGAGAGGAATGAAATTTAACTTTTTATTTCGTGTTCCCGAGTTAGTATCAGAGTTAGAGAGAAAGGAAAGAAAAACTAATGATTTTACAAGCATAACATTTGTTGTATAAAAAATTATTTTATTTGTTAGGGCATTTAAGTCATTTTATTAATAACAAGTTTCCTTATTTACTTTCTTTCCAAATCATCCCACTTTTGGGAAGAAGATTTTAGAGAGAAAGTGAACCAAATTTACTCTCCATCTTTTTTCTCTTCTCTCCTTAAAAACACTCGGGAACATGAAATTATTTTGATTTTCTCCCACTTTTTTTCTCTTCTTTCAAAAATATAACTCGGGAACACAGTGTAAATTAATACAAAAACCTGCACATGTCTCTCCCCTCTATCGACTTCATCTTCTTCACATCTTTTTGAAGCTTGTTCCGGCTCTCACTATTGAAAAAATAACTACATAACCCACCATATCTCAAATCTTCATTGGATGCCCAAAAACGTCTAAATCAATAATCAGTTATGTAAGTTTATTAATCATAATTAAATTCTTGATTTTATGTGTTCTTATATATTCTCAGGGTTTTTCTTTTATTTTGATTTTGTAAATTAGGGGGAAATGGATGCAAATGATGGGTTAATTGTGAATTAATATGAATTCTAATATTTCTGATGGGCAGTTTATTTTTTTTGATTGAATTTTAAAATGTGTTATTATGTCATAAAGTGGAATAAAATTGGTGGTTAAGAAGAATGATAGGACGTTGAGGCAGTTTAGGTGGTGTTTGTTTATACTCATCTGATCTGCTTATGGCGTTTTTCAACTTTTGAAAATCTACCAAGTTCCAATTTTTAGGCCAATGAGCTTACATTAGCTATAAGCTCATAGGTAAAAAAAATTGAGCTTATGAGCTTTTAAAAGTTTGAATATCCTCATAATCTGAAAAGTAAGGTTTCGTGTTGAATAAATATTGGGTGCTTAATGTTTTTTTATAAGAATTTAGTTAGTGACAAGGTTTGATCATTTGTTA
>BQNB010138851.1:0-17643 GCA_026074375.1 Tanacetum coccineum
AATATATGTCGATGATATAATCTTTGCTGCATCTACACCTAAACTTTGTGACCTATTTTCTAAAATCATGTTTTCAAAATTTAAGATGTCAATGATGGTGAAAATCACATTTTTCTTAGGACTAAAGATTTCTCAAAGTCCCAGAGGCATCTTTATTAACCAGTAAAAATATGCCCTTGAATCCTTAAAGAAATACAATTTTGACTCTTGTGACCCAATGGATACTCCCATGGTGGAGAAATCCAAACTAGATGAGGATAAAGAAGGGAAAGCTGTTGATCCGTCACATTATTATGGTATGATAGGCACTCTCCTTTATCTCATAGCCAGTAGACCTGACCTACAATTTGCTATATGCATGTGTGCCTGGTATCAGGGTTGGCCTACCGAAAAGCACTTAAATGCAATAAAAATGATCTTTTGATATCTAAAAGGAACCGTTAATTGAGGACTATGGTATCCGAAGGATTCTTTGATTGCTCTAACAGCATTTGTAGATGCGGATCATGCTGGTTGTCAAGATACACGCCGTAGCACATCTGGACCGACTATGGCTTTGGATTCAATAAAATTCCAATGTACTGTGATAACAAAAGCGCTATTGCCTTATGCTGCAACAACGTTCAACATTCCAGATCCAAGCATATAGACATCAGATTTCACTTTATCAAGGAGCATGTTGAGAATGGGGTGATCGAACTTTACTTTGTCAATACGGAGTATCAACTGGCAGACATCTTCACTAAAGCTCTTGGCCGAAAAAGAATTGAATTTCTGATCAACAAGCTGGGAATGCGAAGTTTTACGCCGGAGACTCTGAAACAATTGGCAGATGAAGTTGATGAATAGTAGTGGTACCTATTCAAATATCCTGTATCATAAGTAAATATATAAAATCATAAAAACACAAAAAGATTTTTGTATTTTTATTTTTTAAAATTTTATAAAAACAAAATACAAAATTAAAAATCAGAAAAAGACAAAAATATATTTTCACGTCATGCTTTCTAGCATCGATAATATTTACGGCTTCAAAAATGTCATTCAACAATGGCACAAAGCTGTAAATAAAGTTCGAATAGAAAACATGACATATGGCTTGCTATTATTTCAGATAGCAACCCGGTCATCATCTTAAAGGCAAGTATTTCAAAAAGAAAACTTGACCTCTCAACGGGAATTTATTCTCGGGCATGGTCTACTTTATGACCATGCAAAGGCTTGTGATTACTTTGCATCACAACCCGTGCTTTCTATGTTTCCATAAGTGTACGTATCAGTGCGCTTATGTGTCAAAATAAGAGAAATCTTATTTTTCATGGTGTTGATTTTCTTTCAAAAATAAAATAATCATCTTAATAACTATGTGATTAAATAAGAGAAATCTTATTTAACTTGGTGTTTGTTGTTTTGTCACACACAAAATCATTCCATCACTGACAGATAACTTTTCAAAATACTTTGACTTCTCATAACATTGTCTACAACTCTTTCAATAGAAAACGACATTGTTTGAGGGTGAACAATGTCAAATTTCTTTGGTCATGATCAAATGAGCTTTAAAAAAAGGGAAAAGAATATAAACGGTTATTTAAAGCCTTATGTGTATACTTGTTTATTTATATGCCTTTAAGGACTATAGTATGAGAGATAAAACATTTAGGACTATGCGTGCTAGTTGTTTACTTGAATATAACTTATAAAAACTTAATGTGCAAAATAATAATTGTGTAAAACATAGGGGCCAAACATTCTAAAATGAAACTCGTTTTTCCACAGCGCCCCACCCATCAAACCCCTACCGTCCCATTTCATCACTGTACACATACTCACTCACAACACTCAAACACACACTTCAAACACAAGACACTTGAACCTTTTCAATCGAATCATTTACAACAAGTTTTTACTCCGATCATCGATAAGGTATATCGCAATCGTGATCCCATCATCACCTAATCAACTGAAATCTCAATGAATTAATGAGTTTTTGCCCGTTTCTTTCGATCAAAAAGTGCCTAAAATTGTTGATATTAGGTTCTTAAAAAATCAAAAGTGTTAAACTTAAAAATTGATTGGTGGGGCTCTGTAGTATAGTGTGTGTTAAATGTATAGGTTATCTTAGCTTGTTCATTTGTTGCATTCTAAATATGTTCTTGACAGATTTGTGATCGAAAACTAGTGTAAAAGTGCTAAATAATGAAACAACATGATATGTTTAAGTATGAGATTGTTATGGCTTAATAAATATGCTAGTTAAGAGTTAAAAAGTCGATAATGCACAAATGTTAGACATCGATCAAGTATAAAACATATGAATCGAACGAGTGATTGGCTGTGTTGATCGAACGAGTGTTGTTTTGAAATGATCGAACGAGTGTTGTTTTTGAAATGATCGAACGAGTGTTGTTTATATATGTTGATCGATCGAGTGCTTATATGTGTTGATCGAACGAATGATGTTTAAAAGGGATCGAACGAGTGAACCATCAAGGAATCGAACGAGTGACTTTTTAAAGGGATCGAACGAGTGATTCCTTTAAAGGATCGAACGAGTGCTTTTTAAAAGGGATCGAACGAGTGACTTTTTAAAAGGGATCGAACGAGTGACTCCTTTAAAGGATCGAACGAGTGCTTTTTAAAAAAGGGATCGAACGAGTGATTTTTTAAAAGGGATCGAACGAGTGACTCCTTTAAAGGATCGAACGAGTGCTTTTAAAAGGGATCGAACGAGTGGCTTTTTAAAAGGGGATCGACGATACCCCTCTTAGGATCGAACGAGTGCTTTTTAAAAGGGATCGAACGAGTGAATTTAAAAAGGATCGAACGAGTGGTGCTTATGAGGACCGAACGAATAGAGTTATCAACACTTGACCAATTTTTGACATAACACACTTAAGATCAAATTTTTTTCTAACTAAGATTAAAATTAAACAAATCTCTTAGGAGGATAAAATAGAACTGAAAGGCTTGAACAAAAACAAGGTTATCTATATTTCGACATTAAAATTGGTTAGGATGGTGCCTTTGGTTCACACGCTAAGTGTCTATCAAATAGACATTGGATCTTCAAAAGTGCTAAAAGACATAAAGTGGTTCTCAAGAATCATGATTGATGTTTTTCTTATAAACTGCACAAGTCACTCTTCTAAACAGACTCATGCACTCTCAATAGCGGATTCAGTTTGCTTTTGAACGAGCAATTGGGGCTCCTGCTGACCGACTTAAAGGATTGAAAATTCAATCGCTTTCGCTTAAGATCGGATGTCAACATCAAAGAAGCAACCTTTCAAGTAGTCTATTAAGGATGTGCTAAAGCTCACTCCGTTCTACAATGCCTTCCAAGTCACTGCCGATGCTCCAGAGATTTATATGCAGGAATTCTGGGCTTCTGCTTATGTTCACAATCGATCAGTCCGATTCAAGATGAATAACAAGAAGCACATCATCGGTCTTGAGCAATTCAGGGACATTCTTCAAATTTGCCCTAGAGTCGGAAATAAGAAGTTTGTAGACCCACCCCTTGAGAAGGAGATGCTCATCTTTCTAGCTGTCCTTGTCATTCGTAGATATAAGGAAGCTCACTTGACTGAATGTCCAATAAACTGCATCAACCTTGGAGATCATTTGCTGCTGTAATCAACAAATGTCTCTGCGGAACTCCATCATATGACAGTCTTCGTCTCTCTCAAGCTCAAATCTTGTGGGGTATGTACAACAAGAAGAGCGTTGATTATGCATATCTTCTGTAGGAGGACTTCCATTTCAAAGTTTGAGAACAAAAAGTATGGAAGAAGGGCAATTGCGATGTACGATCCTCCTCCGTTTCCCCAAGTATAGATCCGTCAACTATGTGGATGGAAAAAGAACCTTTTCAATTCCTAGAAGAAACAAGGTCAATGGCCAACATGCCAGAGATGGGGGAATTCCCCCAATGTTATACTAACAATCACTGTATATCAAGGAATGAAGCTACTCAGTTGTACGGGGCTATCTTGCCAGTGGCATTAACCAACGAGGACATCCGCAACTCAGAATCATACAAAGAGTATTATGCTATGGCTTCAGGAACAATTCCTCCTAAGACAAAAGGAAGCAAGAAGAAAGCTAATACAGAAACAATCCCTAAACTGAAGCCTCCCACTGCCCCCAAGGAAAAGAAGTCGGGAAAAGGAAAACAGAAGACTGCAGAGTTAGAGACTATCTCTGAGGCTGATTTGACTGAGGCTGAGCAACTCAAAATAATCACAAAAAGAAGCCGTCAAGAAACTCACAGCTCTCATGCTAGTGGTTCTGGTGCAGATGAAGGAACTGGTGTTACACCAGGGGTTCCCGATGCACCTGATTATGACTCAGAGGATGATATCTCTTGGAAATCAAGTGATGATGATCAAGATGATGAGCAAGCTCAAGATGATGAAGATGCAGGTAAGAATGACATTAATGAGTCTACTCAGGATGATGAAGATGATGATGACCATGATGATGATGAAGGATCAACTATGCTGATGACACGACGTTGAAAAGACATTCAAGAAGATATAGATGAAGAACAGACTGAATCAGATGATGATGGTGATGATTTTGTACATCCAAAGCTCACAACTCATGATGATGACATCATACATGAAGAGAATACTGATGAAGATGATTCTAGTATTTCATCATCTGATGAAGAAAATAGTGACAATGATGTAGAAGGAACGAATGTTGAAGGAGCAAAGATGGATGAAGAGGCTACATATGAAGAGAATCAAGGAACTGAGGAAGTCAAAGATACCAATACCAATCTTGATGGAAGAGATAAAGTAATGACAGATGTTGAAGACACTCATGTGACCCTAACTCCGGTTAATCCTGATGGTCAACAACAGAGTTCGTCTGTATCTTCTGGATTCGTCTCCAGCATGCTGAATCCAAACCAAGATACTGGTGTTGATGATATTTTTAGACAACATACTGAAGCCACTTCCCTCATCGATACTAATGTAACAGCCATCATGGAGCCATCCTTCACTGCACAAATCAATCGCCCTCCAACACCGCATCCTATCATCATTCAACCACAACAACTACCAATTTTGACACCGGCAACTACTACAAGCTCCTCGCTACAAAATCTTCCTAACTTTGCCTCGTTGTTTGGCTTTGATCACAGACTGAAAGCGTTAGAAGATAACTTCTCAGAACTCAGGCAAACAAATCAATATGCTGAAGCGCTCTCCTCTATTCCTAGCACCGTTGAGCAATATCTAGCGAATAAAATGCAGGAAGCTGTGGACGTTGCAGTCCAATTGAAGTATGAGAGAATTCGAGAAGAGTCTTCTACTGCAAATCAACAATTCCTTGAGTCAATTGATGACGGAATGAAGAAAATCATCAAGGAACAAGTCAAAAAGGAAGTCTCCAAGATTATTCCAAAAGTCGAAAAGTTCGTAACCGATCAACTCGAGTCTGAGGTTCTGGTGCGATCATCAAAGGAAGCCAACACATCTCATGCTGTAGCTGCAAATCTGTCAGAATTAGAGCTTAAAAAGGATCTTAATTGACAAGATGAAAGCTAACAACTCTATCAACAGGTCAGACATACAGAGACAGCTCTACAAGGTTTTAGTTGAGGCGTATGAAGCTGACAAGATCTTGTTAGATACATATGGCGATACTGTCACACTTAAAAGAACTAGAGATGGGGCAGATGATGATGAAGAACCCTCCGCTGGAACAGACACCTGGAGGGTCCGAAAGAAGAAGGACCGTAAGAACCCGCTTCATACCAGTGCACTAAGTGAAACACAACCCAAGACTGGCAGAAAGACTACCAGTAAGGATCTAAGACTCACAAGAACTGCTAGCCCTCTGCCCAGTAGGGAAGCTATGCACTCTAACAGATGTCTTTAACGGACATGCAGACCAGGAGTTCGAAACAGTGTCCAAGATAACAAGCCGAAGAAGAGTTCAACATCCCTTCTGACGTTCCAAAACCAAACCAGACTACCTTCTCCTGATCATGCATGGAATAAGACTGTTCCTGCCGTTCAAGAAACAGTCCAACCTTGGTTAAGCAACCTGGCACAACAAGACCCTCGAGAGTCGTTTGATGAACTAACCGATTCTACATTTGACTTCTCCGCTTTTGTGCTAAACCGGCTAAATGTTCAAACTCTAACACCTGAACTGCTAGCTGGTCCAACATTTGAGCTGCTGAAAGGCACTTGCAAGAGTTTGACTGAATTGGAATATTTTTGTGAGGAGGTCTACAAAGCCACAACCGAGAAATTAGACTGGATCAACCCTGAAGGTCGCCAATATCCGCATGATCTGCGACAGCCACTACCGTTAATTCCAAATTCTCAAGGTCGTCGTGTCATACCATTTAATCACTTCATCAATAACGACCTGGAATATCTACGTGGTGGTGTGTCAAGCCGAAAGTACTCTACTTCAGTAACGAAGACTAAGGCTGCAGATTACGGACATATCAAATGGATAGAAGACTTAGTGCCTAACTCGATGTGGAGTCAAACGATCGTCAAATACGACAAATTCGCCCTCTGGGGAGTCTCGCATTGGGGCAAGAAGCGACGACAGTTCTATGCATTTGCAGCTTTAAGGGAATCAGCTCGGGACGTCTATTCAAAAAGACGGATCATTGCTGTCACAAAGGTTGAAATTGTCGAATGGCATGATTATAAGCATCTTGACTGGATTACAGTACGAAGGGATGATGATGCTCTCTACAAGTTCAAAGAAGGCGACTTTCACAGACTAAGGATTCAAGACATTGAAGATATGCTGCTTCTTCTTGTACAAGGAAAAGTGACAAATCTCAGCGTTGAAGAACGTATTGCATTTAATGTCTCCTTACGAATGTTTACACGAAGTGTTGTCATCCAGCGACGCGTGGAAGATCTTCAACTGGGTGTTGAAAGTTATCAGAAGAAACTTAACCTCACCAAGCCCGATACGTACAGATCAAATCTAAGAAGACAAGACGCTTATACTCCATACTCTGATCCAAGAGGATTCATCTACGAGAATAAAGACAAGAAGAACCGATTGATGCGAATTGACGAACTACACAAGTTCAGCGATGGCACTCTAGATGACGTTCGGACTGCTCTAAATGATCGCCTCAAGGGAATAAGAATGGAGTACTTGCCACAGACTTTTTGGAGCCAACGCGACAAAGCAAACGCGGGAGCTATGATCCAGGCGATTGACAAGAGGCTAAAGACAAGGAGGATAATGAGGAGTTTGGAGAGATTTGTCGGTGGACGACCATACGGGGGTGACCTACGGCTTCTACAAAGGACCATATGATTTATCATATGTTGTTCTCATCTTTCAAAGGTCAATCCTCGTAAATACACTTATCTTGTGAATATGTACATTATTAGTGTAGACTTATTGGTGACTTATAAGATGTGCTCGAGTACAAATTTTTCAAGAATTTCTCAGTAAATTCAAAATTTTCAAATAATTGTACTCGGCATCATCTTATAAACCCTCAAAAATTGAGGGGGAGCAATAACATGTTCCACTCTGTTATCATATCTCATTTTGTCCCCGAACGGTTAATCAATTGATATCCAAAATATCAAGGGATTAACATTTTGGATAAGGGGAGAAAATGTGATTAACCCGGACTTAATAAATATTGACAGAAGTGATCACATAAAATAGACTCAATACACTCCATACCTAGCATGTACTACGATTACGGTGCACATGTTAAGGGGGAGCCTTTTAGTGATAATGAAAAACTCTCAAAGTGTAAATCTTTTGATATTTATATCAAACACTTTGATTGAAATTTTCAATGTTTTTGGAAGGATTGTGATGAAATACCCAAAAGACTGACCATGTTCTTAAATTTATGAAGTTATAAGGCGGTTAGGCTTAGGTTTTCAGATCCCATGATCCAGCCAGAACCGGAGGGATCTACCCAGGGATATCCACTAGATAGTGTAGAAGTCCTTAGGTATGATTAAAAAGGAGAAAAAGTGAGAACAGGGAATAATGCCGACTGAGATGGAGCTAACACTGGAACAAACCCAACAAGGTGTTAGTTATGAAGTCTCGGTATGCATTGAAGGGGTTGAAGAATGAAAAAGAAAAGTAAGGATAAAGGGTGAAAATAAAGAAGCCCTCCATACACTTAGGCAGAAACCGGGTCAATACATATGCTGTCAGAAACACTCAGTGTTGTCTGACATTGAAGACAGTCATGGACCCAGTGACGCTATGCACAACCCCTCCCAGCTACTCAAAGTCAGAAAGACTTTGTTTCAAAACTCACGGAGATACACTCATTTCTATTGACTTTCTCACTCCGAGTTAGTTGATATTGAAAAGGTGGCACTCAGCTCCAGCCTCCGATCACTAAAATCAAAGTGCACTATTGAGTCTAGAGCCAAAAGAGATCATCCATAAATCTCATTAGGACACTTGCCAAATTCTTCTTGCTAAATCACACAATGTGAATTTACAAGATTACATCTTAGAGTCTTCGCATTATCCTTGTGATTTTGCCAGAAATTCGACGTGTATTTATTTCACAATGATGATGGAAATCCTGCTTGAGTCAACATCAAACAAGCTCTATGGTTAGGTGACTTGTGCGAATTCTTTATGAATCAAACTTGTGACAACTGGAAAGAAACGATGTGTGCGATTCTATAGATCAAAATTGTTCCAGGCAGGAAATGGATACGGTTGTTAGTGAATTTGAAATGACAAACACTCTCGTCGGGTGTCACAAAAACAATTTTGTAAGTGATCCATTGAATGATTTTCAAATCAATTTTCTATCTCAATCGGTGGGGGAGTAGTAATCCACTGGTTCACTCTTATGTGTGGCTGATTCGACGACGTTCCGTATCGAGAACATGTGAGTACGATGATATCTAATAACTTATGTGTTAGAAGTTCAATACTTAGTGGAAATACCTGTCAAGAAGATTCTTCTCTTATATTGAATCTATCTGACACACGGGGCTCGGATCCTCACGGATCGATGGTGTTTCAACAAACCTGGTTTCGAATGACAAAGCAATATTCGTTCCCCCTGTTTTTATTGGCCTAAACTGTTTTATGCCAGGTAAGTAAAATGGTGTGTGGAGGTTCCTGTTTCCAGCTGGCTCAAAGTCATAACCACATGCTCATACCCGACCAGCAAACATAAAGTCATCATGAAAGCTCAAGTACATGTTTCAAGACTTCCGCTACTCTGATACCACACATCTTTCTAGAAGTGTCAAAGTGTTAAAGTTAAAGAATTTCAAGAAAGATGCAACATTAAAGCTTTTCAAGAATGGTATGAGCATGTCGGTCCAGAAGTCACAAGTCCACAAGGTGGCAAAGTTACAAGTTGGCATAGAGATTATGCTTGGTTGATGATCTCAAGATACTCAAGATCACTATGTCAAATACCATGGTTCAAGGGACAAGTCAAACCAAGATGTTCAATGATCACAAAAAACATATTCACAAGAGAAAGTCAAGAGTACGAGCTAAAGTCTGGGATAAAGCAAGAATGCTTAGGTAAAAGTTTTGTAAATTGGAGTGACCTCCCTTAGGGGGAGATTGTTGGAAACACGAAAAGTGTCGGTCACTTCCAAAGTTGTAATAGTCTTAGCTCGTAGTTAGTATAAGGATTAGATTAGTAATCTAGTCCGGCCCAAGGCCCATGGGTGGTCCAACTCCAGCCCATGGGCCGGCCAAGGTAGTATTTATACACCCTCTCCTTGTCTTGGAGAGGGTTGGTTGTTCATTTGGTTGTTCCATTTGTTTTCACACATTCAATAATACATTCATCCATTCCATCCAAGTTTCTCTCTAACAATCCAACCCACATATCACTTATTGTTCTTGGTTGATTCATTAGATTTCTAGTATTCTACAATGTGTAAATTTATGGGTAAAACCATGGAAAAATCGAGGGAAATTTCTTCTAGACTTTGGATTTGCTAATTGGGGGTAACTAATGGGTAATGTGAGGGAAAATAGCCACGTATCAATGTCTGTGGGAAATTTCCGTGGGTAAAGCCATGTTTTCTTGTATGTATCTTCTACTACCTCCATTAGGATTGTGGAGTACGGGAGCGAAAAAATTGTGAAGAGATATCATTTAAACTCAGATAGTTTAGAATTTGTACTTCATTTCAATTCCCGATCAGGATCCATTTAATTGATACAATGGAAACATCCTAATTTGTTTCTGGATCATTTTGCTAATATTTTGAATTTTTTGATGGGCTTCGGTTTTATTTTCTAAAAATCTAGTCATGTGAATCGAGAATAGACATCTACGATTATAAGGTTATATAAAAACGTTCCCTCCATAGCTTCATATGGGCGGAGAAGGGTCCAAAAAATCCAATATGAAGTAGTTCTCAAGCATCTAGTTGTTGAAACTATATTTTTAGCCTTGTGACTTGCATGAGCTTGCTTTCCAATTTTGCAAGCATCACAAAAAATGTCGTCGTATTTATAGTTTTAGGTAGATTTCTAATAATTCTTTAGATGCTAATGATTGAATTAGTTGCATATTAGCGTGACCTAATCTCCTATGCCATGTGTGGGAGTTTTTGGCTAATGTTGACCTAAGGCATTTTATTTTGTCTTCGGTTGATTTTACTAGTTTCATTAATATAGCTCCTTCCTAATTTCCTTTACCTTAACTTTTCGTCTTTGATTATTTCGCTATCGTGTTCGGTAAATATTACTTTGCATTTATTATCACATATTTGACCTACACTAAGCAAGTTATATGTTAAGTTATCTACGTGCTCAACATTTTCAATTATTAGGGAGTCTTGAGAAGTCGTACCTTTACTTATGATTTTACCGTGCAAGTTGCTCCCAAAAATTACGTTTCCTTCGTTGTATGCTTTGTATGAAGAAAACAACTTTTGATTACCGGTCATGTGTTTTGAGCATCCACTATCTTTAATCCACTCATCGGGTTCCAAGTTTATTCCAAAGCATATTTCATCGGGCGCTTGAGCTACAAAAAAAGTTTCATCTTTAGTCTTTTCCACTTCATCTTCTCCATTGTCGCTCCATGCTCCTCTAATAAATGCTCTTTGATCGTTGTTCTTTGGCGGATTTGAACATTCTCCAATGAGGTGATTTGGATCACCACATATAAAATATTTTCTTTCACTTTTACCATAACCATTATTTCTACTTCTTTGGAATGTTTTTCTATCGCCTCGTGGTTGTCTTACAAATCTTCCTTGTCTCTTGAAGAATTTCTTGAATTCCTTTACGGCCATAGCATACTCTTCGTCTTCACTATCGGAGCTTGGGCTATCTTTATCACTTACTTCCTTTTTCACTTTTAATGCAAGAGATCTGCTTTGTTCTTTCTTGCCTTTGACCGTTTCGAAATCTTTATTTATTACTTCTTCATAAACTTTCAAGTTTCCAATTAGTTCATCAAGAGTGTATAAGGTTTGTTAGATTCTCATTTGATCTTCGACTCGTCCGTGACTTTTGCGCGCCATTTAGGATGTAATGCCCTAAGAAATTTCCTAACACAATTCTTGCTAGAAAAACCTTCATCAAGTGCTTTTAGACTAGTAATAATAGTGTTAAATTTAGCAAAGACATTATCTATTGACTCCTCTTCCGGAATTATAAATTGTTCATATTGTTGAACAAGAAGATCTATTTTGTTAGATTTGACTTGATTATTACCTTGATGAGTGATTAATAAAGTATCCCAAATTTCGTTTGCGGTTTGGCACATAAAAATTCTTTCGTATTCTTTACGTGACAAAGCATTATAAATTTTACCAATGTTGCTTCATTATATGTTTTTGACAGTGTCTTTTTTTAGATTTCCTTTGTTTATGAAAGTACAACTTCATCCTTTTTAGTTTCGGGATTATTTTGAATGGAAGAAAATCACCATCAGGTAATAACATGCAAAGATCTAGTTCTTTTGGACTTCAATAAGTTTCGAATCTATTTGTTACTCAATAAATAAATCTTTCCTTTCAAATGTGGTGGTTTCTTTGCATGATTGCCGCTTCTAAATAACTTTCCGATTCCATTGATCGATTTCAAGTTTTAAATTACAATTTATTTTAAAAATATCTTGTTTGACGTGGATCTTGATACAATTGTGAAAAACTAGAAGGGGGGTTGGAATAGTTTACCGCTTTTTTAATTTTAAGGTTTTAAGTTTTTATAAAAATTCTAGGATTCGACTTTAGTGTGAATTCAACTCTTGCAACAAATATGGAAAAATTATACTTATCTAAACAATTTAATATGTAGTAATGAAAATTAATGTAAGACAAGAGATAAGAGTAAGAACGATCAAACCATAATATGAGGATTTATAGTGGTTCGGTAACGAAGCACCTCTTCCTCCTACTCCACTCCTCGAGCACCCAACTCGAGAGTTTTCTTCACTATGTCAACAAGCTCCCTTTTGGCGGAGAAAACCTTACAAAACTTTCGCTTATCTTGATTTCCGACACTAAGCTAGATATCGAGTTCTAATCTTAGCTAGAACCAATCTACCACAACTTCACAACTTCACTACACAACTTTGCTTCACGACTTGATCACGACTACACAACTTCTTCACACCTTAGTTATCTTCACACCACTACTTCACCAAGCCACTACTATAATCACACCTAACTAACACTACTAGGAAAGATCACCAAGATCCAACTATACTTACAACAATCACCAAGATCTAACTACTACACAACTTTACAAGATTTACAAATGATTTACAAGTTATGATATGGATGCAATAAGATTGCAACAACACACAAAGGTGTAATACTTCTTCACTTGATGATGGAAGTATTCTTCTCTTGCACTTGAGGAATTGAGCTTGGATCACTTGGAAACAAAGCTTTATGATTAGATGATCAAAGGATTTTAATGAGATGTGTGGGCTGTTTTAGAACAGAAAGAATGAGTGCAAAAGGTGAGAAAATAGTGGGGAAAAGCCCAGTATTTATAGGACAAACTGAAGGAGCGTCTACCTATGGGCGGTCCCCTTAAATAGGTGGGTGGTCCCCTTAAAATTAAGAGGGCTGCCCTAGACTAGGCGTTCCCCAGTTTGTCTTTTGTATAGGGGGAATTTTATGGAACTTTTCTAGCCGTTTTAGGTTTGAAAATTTGAAATTCAAAATGTTTATTTTGAATAAAACATTTCTTTTAATTGTATAAAATGTTTTATAATGTTTATAAAAATGTTTACAACATTTTATAAAAGTGTGAGGTTGAATAAAAATTTCATTTGATCATAAAATGCATTAAGCATTTATTTATTCATACTTTTAAGTGATATAATTTTCGAAATGAAATTTTACTACTAATTACTTGTTTACGTTTAATTTTCCATTGAACGTTTTTATATTTTGTGATTATCAAAATGTAAAGATGTGAAAAATATTAATAATGTTTTTAAGCATTATTTTTATCAACAAACTTGTAATATTTTTCGATTAATTCATGTATTGTGTTATCTATATCTTATGCGATGTACTATGAGCTGTTTCACCTCGTGTTTCTGCTGTGGTGAGGTATGACAGACTTGGTATCAGCGTCAAATATAACACACCGTGTTTTAGGGTCATTTACGACGTCATTTATTTCACTAGTTATTTTTAGTCTTGTATGCGTTTGCTTTTAATTTTAATCGTTAAGTTAAATCGCGTAAGTTAAAAATTATCATTAAACGTAAACGGGCATCTAACAATTAAATGTTTACGTCAAGCAAGTGTTAGATAATTATTTAGAGGATAATTATTAACTTTACATATTTTATTTTTATTGGTTACGTAAAGTGTTTACGTTTCGCGAAAAAATACGTTTAGGCATACCCGGAACCTCCAAAACTTATCTACGCTTTAACGTATACACATGTTTATACCCAATGCTCAAGTTTTATAAAAATTTACCTATGTTACTCATGGTAACTAAATTGTACAAAAAGGAAACCAACTAAACACTAAATGTTACAAGAATACACATTATAATTTACCTTTACATATTAAAAGTGTAAGTAAGTGCTAAATATTATATATAAAAGACCAAAGACTTTCTTAGTTCATCCCCTCCCCTGAATATTCGGTGTGCATACGTGATCCCTAAGGGGCATTATTAGCACACAAACTAACAACTTGAACTTGTACAAACTCTTCTCATTAAACCTTAGGAGTACATGACTAGAAATTGACCAAAGACTTCCTTATATCCCTCCCATTGTCCCTTTGAATCTTGACCACTTCTAATAAGAGTCTTGGACTAGTCAAAGTGTTATATAAAGGATGCACTAGAAGAGAACACACACACACATCTCATTTGCTAAGTGAAAAACAACATATTCTCCCTTTTGCTCCTCCATATCCCACAACCAAAACAAACACACCTAATAAATCCATACAAAATTTATCTACAACATATACAAGTGATTTTACATCATATCTAAGATATCCTAAGGTGTTTAGAAGGTTTGGTTTGGGGTTTACAAGTATTAAAGCAAAAAGGTTCAATACTAGGGTTTTCTTTGGATTAGGGTTTTGTAAGACTTGGAAGCTAGGGTTTGTTTGCTAAACAAGGGTTTAGACATTGTTGTTCATCATATTACATTATACTAAGGTTACCTAAAAACATTAAACTCTTTACTTTTATGATTTTATGTGTATATGATGTTTATAACGATATCACCTTCTAGGAAAACTTATTAACTTGTTGTAAATGGATTTTTACACATGATTATGATTTGGTATACTTTAGCATATGTTATATGGATCTTAATATCACGTGGGAATGAAAATATAAGTATTGAACAAGTGTGGTTTATGTATAAAAAGTGTATATATAAACTAGTGGTTCAAAAATTTATTAATGCAGGAGCAATGCACAAACAACTGAATCTTCATCTCAGGCACTGGTGGCTCAAGATGGTCTAGGAGGCTATGACTGGAGCAATGATTTTGAAGTTGAACCAGTCAACTATGCTTTGATGGCAATCTCTTCATCAAACTCATCAAGTTCTTCTGATAGTGAGGTACAAAAATGTTCTAAATGTCTTGAATCATTTAAATGTCTTCAAAAGAACTATGATACTGAGAGAGAAAAGCATAACAAAGCCAAACTAGAAATTAGGGGTTATGAAATAGCCTTAGAGTCACTAGAAGCTAGAATTCTTGGACATGAAAAGAATGAATTAGCTTGGGGTGAGAGATATGAGTTTCAAAACTATGATCTTAAGTGTAGAGAAATAATAATATACAACTTAAATCTAGAATTAGAAAAGGTTGTTAAGGAAAGAGATGAGTTGAAACTCAAGATTGAAAAATGGGAAGGGTCATCAAAGAATCTCACTAAGATACTCAATAGTCAGATGAGTACTCATGATAAAAATGGATTAGGGTTTGGCACACAAATGGATGATTTGAGTAATAAATCTGAAACTGATAGTGAGAACAGTTTGACTGTTTTTGAGGTAAGGTCTAGTGATGAAGAGAGCACACTAGAAAATAATAGGTTCACTACAACAAATAAGTATCATGTTGTTCCCCCTCTAATTATAGGGAACCCATTAACTCCAAGAACTGATATATCATTTGTAGGACTAGATGAGTATGATTTTAGAAATAAAATCATAGAGTCTACGACAACTGAAACTAACAAGACTTTAGGTACCACAAATGAAGCAACTATAGTAAAACCTAAGTCTGTCAATGAAACAGTTGTGTCTAAGTCAAAGATCAATAGGGATGAAGTCATCATTGAGGATTGGACCTCAGATGATGAGGATGATGTGTGTGCTGACAAAACTGTTAGTTCTGTTAAGCCTAATGTGACTCAAGCTGTTAGGAGTCAAGCTGATAAAAGTGGTCAAACTTCACAAAAACAAGGGATTGGTTTTAAGAAAGTACATAAAATAAAAGCTTGTTTTGTTTGTAAAAGCACTGACCATTTGATAAAAGACTGTGATTTCTATAAGAGTCCTGAACCTAGGGTTAAGAATGTGGTCAATACTGGGGAGAGGGTAGTCAAACCAGTATGGGATTATGGCAAAAGGGTAAATCACCAAAACTTTTCAAAAAATTGGAAATACCCTCATGCAAAAAGAACCTTTAAAGATACGTATAAGTTTAACATTATAGAAGATTTGTAGTTATCTTGTAAAAGACTCCTTAGTGTGTAAAAGGAGATCCTAAGTTATGGTTGTGTATACACAATAGTCATAGACGTTTTGATACATAGCTTCATGGTTGTAAACCCTAGTACTACACAGAGTACTCGTATTATTCATAATAATAATATTGGAGCTTTTCAGTTATATAATTGTTCTTAAAGTTTACTGTTTCATCAATATTCTTCTAAGTATTAAAGAGTAGATTCCGCATACTCTTTAGTATTTATAAATTTTCTACCATAGTTATTTTGGATTTATCCAAAGTAACTTAACCTTTACAAGCTAAGGAATAGATCTTAAGTTGGGATCAGCAAGTGGTATCAGAGCTTGTGTTCTGAAACTTTGATCTAGAAGAAACTAACAAGAAGAACTCTTTACTCACAAGGAAGAGATGGATCTAGAAACTGCAAAACTCACTACTACTGCAAAGTTGCCCACTCTCAAACAAGGTGGATATGATATGTGGAGGCTAAGTATTAAGCAATACTTTCAAGTACAAGACTATGCTCTATGGGATGTCATAGAGAATGAAAACTCATTCAAACCTGCAGCCAAAAAACAAACAAATGCTGATGGTACCTCAACTACACTAATACCAGGTCCTGTAACTACTAAATAAAAGGTTCAAAAAAATTGATATGAAGGCAAAAAGTATGTTACTGATGGCACTTCCAAATGAACATCTAATGACCTTTAATCAATACAAAGATGCTAAGACTTTGTTTGCTGCTATACAAATAAGATTTGGTGGTAATGAAGCCACAAAGAAGACTCAAAAGACTATTCTAAAGCAAATGTATGAGATCTTTAGTCCTCCAAGCACAGAGTCTCTTGACTCTATTTTTAACAGGCTTCAAAAGATTGTAAGTCAGCTAGCTATCTTGGGCGAAAATATTTCCCAAGAAGATCTCAATTTAAAATTTTTGAAAAGTCTGCATTCTGAGTGAAATACTCATGTTGTGGTCTTGAGGAATAAACCTCATCTAGACACAATGAGCTTTGATGATCTCTACAACAATTTTAAGATTGTTGAACAAGAGGTTAAAGGAACTATAAGCTCAAGCTCAAGCTCAAGTTCTTAGAACGTGGCTTTTGTGTCATCTTCTAACAGTACTAATGAAGTTAATATTGCTTATGGAGTTAATACTACTAACACTCAAGTTAGCCCTGCTAGCACTCAAGTTAGCACTGCTAGTACTCAAGTTAGTACTACTAACTTATGTGATGACACAATTTATGCATTCTTGGCTAGTCAACCAAACGGGTCTCAACTTGTACATGAGGCCCTTGAATAAATCCATGAAGATGACTTAGAAGAGATGGATTTGAAGTGGCAGTTAGCATTGCTGAGCATGAGAACAAGAAGATTTTTCCAGAAAACTAGAAGAAATATCACTATCAATAGGAGTGACACAACTGGATATGACAAGTCAAAGGTGGAGTGTTTCAACTGTTAC